>JAVKPL010008303.1:0-112068 GCA_032173675.1 Gastrolobium villosum | reverse complement strand
TTATTTTTATATTTCCTGTACTTGGTTGCAATGTTACTACACCACTTCGTTCAGTTACGTATTGTTATTGGCAGCCAATTTTTGCCTTCCCGTGCATTTCGGTTACCAATATCTGCTCTTCTGAGAACCAGATCGTTGACCTCGAAACTTCTTGGTCGCACCTTCTTTTTACTGACGTTTGAGTCTCCAAGAAGTTTCTCTGACTTCCACCGAGTATATAGCCCCAACCGTATGGACCCCGTTTGAGCACTTGTTCTATATCCCCAAAGGACAAAGTGTAGCTGTTGAACCCAACTTCCTTTAGCATCTGTCATTCGCTTCTGGAGGCCGTCCACAATTATCTTGTTTGCTGCTTCAGCCTGTCCATTTGATTGCGGGAGCTCGACAGAAGCGAATCGATGTGTAATATGAAAGTCTTTCATCAACTGTTGGAATTTTTTATCAACAAACTGTGATCCATTGTCTGTAATTATCTCGGCTGGTATTCCAAATCTGGAAACTATGCTCTTCTCAAAGAATTTCTGCACTCTTGCTGAGGTGATAGTGGCAACTGGCTCCACTTCTATCCATTTTTTGAAGTAATCTACTGCCACGATTAGCCATTTCAGTTGCCCTTCAGCTGCTTTGAAAGGTCCCAGGAGGTCCATTCCCCATTTAAAGAATGGCCATGGAGCCGAGATGTACTTCATTTCTTCTGGTGGTGAGAGAATGTGCTTAGCGTGCTTTTGGCAACTACCACATTTTTTCACATGCTCTTTAGAATCCGCTTCCATAGTTGGCCAGTAGTAACCAGCTCGGAGAGCTTTCCTTGCCAGCGCTTTGCCACCCATATGATGCCCATTGATGCCTTCGTGAATTTCTGACAAGACGTACTCAACATCTTTATAGTCCAGACATTTCAGCATTGGGGTGTGCAACCCTTTCCTGAATAATTGGTTGTTCACCATCGTATACTGCGTCGCATCCCTGATTAACTTGCGAGATTCCAGTGAGTCATCCGGCTTTGTTTCCCTTTCGAGATACTCTACTATGGGATGCCGCCAATTCGTTGCTGCAGTAATGATCATTACGCAACTCGGCGTGGCTAGGCTTTGCTGTACTGCCGTCTTATGGTTTCCCGGATTTTTTGTACTGGCCAACTTTGTTAAAATATCAGCTCGGCAGTTTTCTCCGCGAGGTATATCGTACTGCATTAAAGTCGGCCATCAATTCCTTTACTTTGTGCAAGAATTTCACCATTAGGGGACCCTTAGCTTGGTATTTCCCTTATATTTGAGATGTAATTAATTGCGAGTCACTGAACACCATCACATTGTTGGCTTCGTGTTCTTTGACTTGCATCAATCCGGCTATCAATGCTTCATACTCTTCCTGGTTATTTGAGGTTGGAAAGCCCAGATTCAAAGAGTGCTCTATGGTAACCCATTCTGGACTTTCAATTATGATCTCGGCTCCACTTCCATTTCTGTTGGATGATCCATCTACAAAAACCTTCCAGGCATCCGTGACTTGGCTTTGTTCTTGGTGTGCTGGAGTCATCTCCATCACGAAGTCGGCTAGGGCTTGTGATTTAATAACCTTTCGGCTTTCATAGACTATGTCATATTCACTGAGTTCAATTTCCCAATTAGCCATTCTTCCAGCTAGGTCTGGTTTATGCAACACCTGTCGAACGGGTTGATTAGTGCGAACCCTGATCTGGTGCCCTTGGAAATAGGGCCGCAACTTCCTTGCTGTGACTAGCAAAACATATGCTACTTTTTCCAGCTTTTGATATCGTAGTTCTGCGCCTTGTAACGCTCTACTGATGAAGTAAATCGGCTTTTGACCTTCCTCAGTTTCCTTGATCAGGACCGCGCTTACAACTTCTTCTCTTACAGCCAGGTATAGGATTAGGATGTCTCCCAATTCGGGTTTTGATAGTACTGGCGGGGTTGTTAAACATTGCTTCAGCTTATCAAACACCCGTTGGCACTCCGGATTCCATCCCTCTGTTGCCTCCTTTTTCAATAGCTTAAAGAATGGGAGGGCGTTTTCAGCCGACTTTGGTAGAAACCGTGTTAAGGCCGCTATTCTTCCCGTCAGCTGCTGTATTTCCTTCTTGTTTCGTGGTTCCTTCATGTCTAGAACCGCCCTGCATTTTTCGGGATTAGCCTAGATCCCGCGGTGAGTCAATATGAAGCCCAAGAATTTTCCTGCAGGAACTCCAAATGCGCATTTAACTGGGTTTAGGCGAATGCAGTACGCCCTGAGTTTTTTGAAGGTCTGTTCCAAATCCTGGATATGTGTGGCAGCACAGAAGGACTTTACAATCATGTCATCGATATAGACTTCAAAATTTTTCCCCAGCTGATCTTCAAAGACCTTATTCATCATTCGTTGATATGTGGCCCCTGAATTTTTCAATCCAAATGGCATGACATTATAACAATAATTTGCTTTTTCAGCAATGAAAGCTGTTTTTTCCTGGTCTTCTGGATACATCAGAATTTGGTTGTAACCTGAATATGCATCCATGAAGGATAGAAGCTGAAAACCTGCCGAGTTGTCTACCAGCTGGTCTATGTTGGGCATTGGATACGAATCTTTGGGGCAGACTTTTTTTAAATCTGTATAGTCAGTACAAACTCGCCATTTACCATTTGGTTTTTTCACCATCACAACATTTGCTAACCATGTTGTATATTGAATTTCCCGGATAAAACCGGCTTCCAACAGTTCCTTGACATGTTCTGCCAAGACTTGCTGACGTTCGGGGTCCCAATTTCCTCTTTTTTTGAGAAATTGGAATTGAGCCCGGATAGACTGCCAACTTGTGACAACAAAACTTTGGGTCGATACCCAGAATTTCAGATGAAGTCCAGGCAAAGACATCCTTGTTTCCTCTGAGAAACTTGGCAATCTCTATTTTGAGTAAGGAATCAGTGAATTTACCAATTCGTGTGTACTGGCCGGGTTCATCCCCCAGTACTAAATCTTCCAGCTCTCCATCGGGTTCTGGTCGTGGAATTATTTCCTCCCTCATGTCGAGTTCCACCACGTTGACCGACTTTCCTTTGTGTGGAGAAGCTACATTTTTTGTATGTTTATCTCCTGGATGAATTCGAGGAAGGTTTGAAGATCCGCTTTTGCCTTCTTTGATTGTGTCAAAATAACATCCTCGTGATTCCTTCTTATCACCACAAATGGTAATTATGTCATTGGTGTCACTCACCATTTTGATCTTATGATGTTTGGTGGAAACCATTATGTCCCAGTGGTGTATTATCGGTCGTCCTAAGATTATATTGTATTCTGATGGAAAGTCGGCTACTATGAACCGCACCCATTCTGATTTGAACGCTTGTTTTGTCCCTAGTGTCAACCTTAGGTCTATATACCCTTTTGGATTGGTGTGTTGTCCGTTAAAGGCTATCATCATTGTTTTACAAGGGTGGAGATCTTCCTCATCGAGATGCATTTTTTTGAATGCATCCCATAATATAATGTCAGCACAACTTCCTGCATCCACAGAGATTTTTTTAACCCGGAAGTTGACTAGGGTCCCAGCAATAACCAGACCATCGACATGTCCCGGCATTACTCCTTGCATATCCTCCTTTGTAAAGTACAACAAAGGAGGATCTGGTACCTTTTGGGTTTCTTTAAAAGTGGGGCGATCTCGAATAGAGAGAACTTCCCTTAAATATTTTCGTCTTGCATTCATCGTGTCGCCGCCTCCACCAAGAGCCCCACTGATTACATTACATTTGAAGGCTACTTTCGGGAATTCCTCATGACTAGGTCCCTTTGCCGATATTTTACTCTCTGGGCCCTTGCTATCCGGAGCTGGGCTTCTGTTTCTTTTTCTATTGTCGAATTTTCTCTTGTTATTCTTGGATCCCTGTGTCTGGATCACATATTGTCGCAGTCTGCCATCTCTTACGAATTTTTCTACAACATCTTGGAGATCCCAACATGGATCAGTTGTGTGACCGGGCCCATCATGAAATGCGCAGTATTTGGATTTGTCCAACCCTCCTCTGTTAAATATGGGTCGGGGTCTATCCACCTTCCTCATTTCTGTCATGGCCACTTCTCGCCATATTTGAGAGCGCGGAGCATTCAGTGGTGTGTATTTGTCATACCTTCCAACACGATCTCGGGAGTCGAAAATTCGGGGTCTGCTTTCTTTTTTCTTGAAGTCGGGCCGGTCTCTTGATTGCGGCACCGGATTCTTCTCTTTTGGACTTACCCCCTTTTCCTCGTCTAGCTGAGCATTTTCTATCTCCATTTGCTCGAGTTCCAAGTATTTCTTGGATCGGGTTCTGAATTCTTCTAGTGTTTTTACTGGATCTTTGTAAACCGATTTGGCAAGTCTTGAAGCTCCGTCCAAGCCGGCCACAATGAGGTGAACATGGACATTCTCCGGTAAGTTTGGCACCTGCAAGACAGCATCTTTGAACCGATTAAGGTATCTTTGGAGGGTTTCGCCTGGATTTTGGCGTATTTTTCTGAGTGCGAACTCGGATTTCGGGTGCTTTTTGCTTGTGGCAAAATTAAGTAGGAAGCGCTGCCCGAATTCCTCGAAGGAACTGATTGAATTGGCAGGGATGGTGGAAAACCATGCTTGTGCTGCCCTTGTTAAAGTGATGGAAAATATCCGAGATATAAGAGGCTCATCTATCCCTCTGATATACATATCAGTGTCGAAAGCATCGATGTGAACCTGTGGGTCCTGGCTCCCATCATATTTTGGTAAGCGTGCGGAATCAAAATCTTCCGGGAAAGGAGCATTCAGTATCTCACTTGTGAAGGGGCTGTTGTTGTACTGCCCCCTACTATACCTTCTTTTATATGAACCGGGGTCAGTATGCCTTTCTTTATCAGGATGCACTTCTTCCTGGTTCCTCGGAATATCAGCCCCCGTCTGGGGGACCTGATTTGTGGCTGGTGGAGTTGTGGTTTGCCCTGCCACGGCTGCATTGTTCTCAACATGTGTTGGGTTAGGTCCAGCTTTTTGAGCTTGGTTCTGTTGAGATGGATTGCGATTTCATTCCTGGCTATTGCCATTGTGGCCTTGTCCTCCATCTCGCCGGGGGTTCAATTATCCCCCTCAATCGATGCTCTAGATCACAGATTCCTCTCAGATGTTCATCACGCATTGTTCGGAGGTCGTGCTGGCGTTGAAGGTTGCTACGATTCTCCATCTCCGTCATTCGTTGTAGAAAGGCGGCAAGTGCATTCTGGGCCACCCGGGATTCGGGATCTATCGATTGCACGATATTCCCTGCTAATTCCGTAGGAGGCAATGACGGATTGTTCTTTATAGGAACCAAAGCGTCTGACTGATTCCGCTCCTGCCTCATTGGGGTAGAAGCGGTGTCAGAGACGTCTTCGCTGAGATGGACGTGATCGTGGTCCACGCCGTCTATTGGTCGGTTTTGGGGTTAATTTACCTCCTCCAAAACCGGATCCAGCGGTGGATTAGGCTGGCTGTTGCTTCTCGTGTGGACCACCATTGCTGAGTCGTGGGTTCGATTCCCATAGACGGCGCCAATGTTCTGTCTTAGAGACAGGAATGTTCAGCCCTATTAGGCTGACGAGTTAATCTAGATCGTATTGCTTTGGTTAGAAATATCTACTGTAAAGATATCCTTAAACCTAACATGAGAAAAGATTAACTCACAAATGAATAATGACTCATCTTATGCACAGAATTATTATTTTTAAACCACTACTTTTTTATGATTTAGTTTATATAAGTTTTATTTATATATATATATATATATATATATATCATTTATTGTTAGAATTTTAAGTATAAAATCTTCATGGGTTATGGATAAGAAGGGGTTTGAAAGAAAAAGAAAAGAAAGAAGATGAAAGGGTGTATGTGTTATAAGGAGTCCCATATTGGACAACTAATAAGAATTAGAGATTATATAAGCTTTCATATTACACTCCTGAATTGCCCCTTGGGGCACTACATATTTTGTGGAGGGGAGAGGAGCTAGGTGGCCTTTGGTCTATCACATGCGCTCCGGCTCGGTTCCGTTCGTGTGTGTGAAATAAAACTATTTTTTTAAATTATTTTATTAATTTTTTATCCAAAATACCCTGGTCCCTATCCGTTGCTTCCCTCTGGATTATTCAAACCAAAACATTGCTTCCTGCCATTTTTGAACTGAACCGGTTCTTACCTTTCGTTTCATTATGAATTGAACCGGTGCATTCAGTAAAATTTGAACCGAACCGGTCACCGGTCGCACTATTTTCCCGCCGTCCAAAGTGTTGGTTCGCCGGTGGCGTTTCATCGTGACTTTCCGACGTCTATATATAGACGTTCCTCCCTTCAAAAAACTCAATCAGTTTTTCTGCATTGTTATTATGCCGATCTCTTGCTCCATCCTTGCAGACATCCATACATTCTGTAAAGAACCAATTAAACCCAAAATCTTAAGCTGTTGGGTGAGGCTACATTAATGGTTTTATATATCTCAACACGCCCCCTCACATGAGAGCCCACTGGGCTTGAAGGGTGATGTGCCTCTGGCAAGTGTGATTTTTCTGTGTTAAAATTGATAAGAATTGAGTCATAAGAGAGCAATTTAAATACATATTTGCTAATTATAATGATTCTTTCTATGTCAATAATATTCACCTTTTAGTTGTATTTTTACAGGAAAAAGAAGTGAAAATTATAAAAAGCCTGTTAATACAATTCTACACGGGTGCAAAACACTACAGAAGCATGGCGCGGACTGGCACCACACTGGCGTACACCCGCGCCAGTTTCCGAACTGCACAGCGGTTCTTTGGAAGTGGCGCCAACCGGCGCCGGAGTTGGAAAAATCACAGTAGCTTGGCGCTACTTGGCGCCATTTCCATGCCAAGTAGCGCCACTTTTTCAGCAAAGGATGGCGCAAGGTGGCGCTCAAAATTGCACTTCATGGTGCCATCCAACGCCAATTCACGATTCTCGGCAGAAGCGTGGCGCAAATTTGCGCCAATCCGGCGCCAGTTTGCGGGACAGATCTCCATATTTTCTGAGGGGCATTTTTGGAACGAGAAGATAATATTATAAAAAGGACTTTTGCTGAATTAGGTCAGCAGACTTTTTCACATTCTGAAAAACACAGACACAAGTTTGTTGAAGGAGGTAGATCTGAGAGACTGGAAGGAGGAGCTCTGGGGCGTTCTTCGTTCCTCGTCTCGTTCTTAGTATTTTCTTTATCTTCTATTTAATTTATGTTGAATTTTAGATCAGCAATCATGATGTTGATTGGCTAGATCATTTTTATTGTAGTCAGGGTCACGATCCATATGTGAACCCTTGACACGAAGGATTGATTTGTGGTTTTTAATTTATATAATTATCTTTATCTTTAATCTGTGCGAATTTTATATTCCCTTTGTTAGAGTTGATCAATCTGATAGTTGGGGATATTCTGAGGATCAAAACCCTAGATAGGAATATTGGGGTTTTGATCTCGAAAGGGGGTAAGGTAACAATCTGTATGCATGCTAGGAATAGACGTGTATACGATTGCAGATCCTTAAATTATCGCGCTCATTGCTTGATCCCATGAGAAACATTGCAAGGAATTGGGGTTTCTCATGGGATTAAAGGGTTAACCCTGCAAGGAATTGAGGGTTAACTACTAATTCTTTTTAGATGATAATTTATCTGAGTGATTATATAAATAATTATTGTAAATCAATCCGGAGTAAAAAGCGGGAATCATTTGGTGAATGAACCTTGGCTACAATGTTTTTTTTCATATTCTTCACAAAACAATTTTCATTTCTATTGTTCTATTTAACAAACCAAAAATTCAAAAATAAGTCTTTTGTTTTCAGAATTAAATTTTACCAAAATTTGACAATATTTGTCACAACCTCTTTGAACTCTTCCAATTTTAAAGAGAAACTTTATTTGATATTCGATCCTAATCCCTGTGGAGACGAATTTTTCTTATCAAAGGATGGACAATGCACAGGCCTACCTACCTGTGCGAACAAAGAAATTCCACTTGAAAGAAAGTGGGGGGCGGTGAGTATCGAACCCGGGACATGAGAGTCTGATACCATGTAAAGAACCAATTCAACCCAAAAGCTTAAACTGTTGGGTGAGGCTACATTGTAACTCCTCAGACATCCTGTTGTGTTTCGTTTGGGCTCTTAGATGGTAGTTGTCATCATCCTTGAGACGCAATCTGTTCTATCCTGGGAGACATTTGTTCATCTATGTAACACCCCGTGTATACCTGGTTTGTTAACATGTCATCGTATTAAGCCACGCTTAATTAAAAATGCGGAATATCTTTTTCTTTTCAATTATGACGTCATTATCATTAACCAAGTTGATTATTAAATCATCTTTCAAAACATTGCCTGTATGTAAATTGAAAAAGACACGGAACTACAGCACGTAGTCCGGACAATATCCTGATACATTATTACAACTCGAATCTAAAATAAGACATAGTCAATCAATGTGGCATGGACAAGCCCCATGCTCACCAAATAAGGCAACAAAGCCCAACATAGTCTCAACACAATAAACCATAAAATGAAGCTAATAGCATAACAGCAACAGATATAATATAGCATCCAAGCATAATCATAAACAGCAGATATCTAACTCAGCTCCGGCCTCCTGCCGTCCGATGTCTCAACCTCAATATTACCTGAACCTGAAAATGGTGCCCCAAACGTGGGGTGAGATCTCTAATAAGAAATCTCAGTAAGACAAAGGGTCCTCAAGGATTTCTCCACCCCAAGCTCACTTACATGTGCAATATAAGTTCAAAAGCAGTTCAATAATATAAGTTCCAAAATCAGTGCAATGCAGCATATAATCATGTGTGTCAACTATCTACTGGCCAGAGAAACGTGGGACTTACATACGTCTATTGCCTACATTTAGTGCAAGACACGCACAGAATCACCCTATTGTATGCATCTCACATACTCAGGAGTCCGTCTAGATGGAACACCACATGCATATCATAAGGAATTCACATAATAGCTCAACAACATTTCAAATATCAATACATGAAAAACACATCATGCATATAAACCATCCCCCATGGGACATGGTGGAACTGAAAGTAAAATGGCCTTGAAGGCTGATGCAAGTAAGTTGGAAAAACAAAACTTTTTCACGCGGAAACATACATGCACATAGAAATCCATGCTTTAGGACAACATGATGTTACCTTGTTTTGGCCTGATCAGTCAGGGAGATCAATTGTCAGGTATGAAGGGTTCAAACCCTCTAATGTTGATCCACACCACCGTTCTTCAATGATGCAAGAACACTGTAACAGCCCGTGTTAACCCGGATTGTTAACATACTATCGTATTAAGCCACGCTTAATTAAAATGCGGAATAACTTTTTCTTTAATTCAATTATGATGTCATTAACCTTAGCCAACTTGATTACTTAATCAATTTCATAAAATACTGCCTGTATGTATTGATATGTATATATCATGCTGACGTGTATTTTTACTTTCTTGGTTAGTTTGTTAGTCTGTTATAACTAGAGAGTTAGTTTGTTAGTCTGTTGTAACAAACTTAGTTAGGTTTACGTATTAGTTACTTTGAACCTAATTGTATATATGGGTTCAGATTAGAGTTTGTAGTTAGTTGAATAAACACTTTTCATTTCCTCATCAAGGTGATCTTTCTCTTCATGAGTTCTTTGGATTCTGATATGGTATCAGAGCTCTGAAGAGAGCTCTGGTATCGCTGTGATTCTTTCTCCTTTGTTTCTCTGAAACGTTCTAAGTCTCTGTGAGACATTTCTTTGTATTCCATCTTTGTTTTCCTTTCAATGGCGAACCAGAACCCTCTTCCAGATCATATTTCCAATCCACCGAACTCATTATATCTTCATCCTAATGAGAATCCATCGATGGTTCTTGTTTCTCCTCCTCTCACTGGCCGAAACTACCACACTTGGCTGCGATCCATGAAAATGGCACTGCTCTCGAAAAACAAAATATGCTTCGTAGATGGAAGTTTTGTTCCACCAGATGTTCATGATCCTCTTTTTCCGGCTTGGGAGAGATGCAACACAATGGTTTTGTCATGGATTCACCGTTCCATCGATGAATCGATCTCCAAATCCATTTTATGGATTGAACGAGCTTTTGATGTGTGGCGTGATCTTCACGAGCGTTGTTCACAAGCTGATATCTTCAGAGTTGCAGATCTGCAAGAAGATATTCACCTATTGCAACAAGGAGATAGATCCGTGAGTGATTATTTCACGGAGATGAAGACGCTATGGGACGAATTGGACAACCTAAATCCACTTCCAAACTGTCACTGTGGAGCTTTAGATGAAATAAGACGAAACAGGGAGCGTGATCAAGTTATTCATTTTCTGAAAGGTCTCAGTGATCAATACTCTCACATACGATCACAAGTCATGTTGATTGAACCGCTTCCAAACATGAACAGAGCATATTCACTTGTTGCTCAGCAGGAACGTCAACTAAGTCATGAAATACATGGTGATTTTGTTGTAGAGTCAAAGGCATATTCTGCTGAACAGCCTCGTGTACGCAATGGAAACTTTGGTAGAGGCAGAGGCATGAAGCCTAGAGGTACCAAACTCTGTACCTATTATGGAAGGACCAACCATACAGTGGACACATGCTATGCAAAGCATGGATATCCACCAGGATATAAGCCAAGGCCTAGAAATGTTTCTGCCAATGCTGTTTTGAATGATGAGGTTGTGGTGACAGACAAAAATGATGCAGTGTTACTTTCACAGCAACAATACAAGGACATGATGGACATGCTTCAGCAAGTTAAGATCCAGAATGGTGAAGAAAAATCCAACGTTGCTGTCAATATGATCCATGCCACATCGTCCACTGCTTTGGCTACTCCTTCTACTTCTCAAGTTTCTGGTAAGGAATCTTTTCATTGGATCCTTGACACAGGTGCAACGGATCACATATCATGTGTATCATCACATTTTATTGATTTGCATGAGATCAAACCCATTTCTATCACATTACCTAATGGTTCTAAAGTGATTGCACATCAGTCAGGTTGTATTGAACTATGTCCAAACTTGCTTTTAACTGGTGTACTATATGTACCAGAGTTTTGTGTTAATTTGATATCAGTGGTAAAGCTGGTTCAGATTCTTGACTGTGAGCTCACCTTCCGTGATTATACATGTTGTATTAAACAGATCAGCTCACAACAAGTGATTGGTACTGCTAGATTATGCAATGGACTGTTTCTTTTGGACTCATATAACAGGAGGAATAAAGAGGTGCATGCTGTTCGTGACCATGCTTCTGCAAATAATACTGTTAGAGATGATACTATACTATGGCACCTAAGATTAGGACATGCTTCAGATTCTGTAATGAAAGTGATGTGCACTAAATTTCCTTTCATTCCCCATAATAAACAATGTACTCCCTGTGATGTATGCCACATGGCAAAACAAAGGAGACTTCCATATGTTTTGAGTAGTACTATTTCCTTAAAAGCATTTGATCTCATTCATGTAGACATTTGGGGGCCATTTTCCACTGCCTCATTTACTAGACATAAATACTTTCTGACTGTAGTAGATGATTTCTCAAGGTTTACTTGGGTGCTTTTGATGAAAAACAAAGGAGAAGCTCGAGGCCATTTGAAAAATTTTCTGTCACTGGTTGAAAATCAATTTGACACACATGTCAAAGTAATTAGGAGTGATAATGGAGCTGAATTTTTAATGCCTGAATTTTATTCTCACAAAGGCATCATTCATCAAACCTCTTGTGTAGAATGCCCACATCAAAATGGTGTAGTGGAGAGAAAACATCAACATCTTCTTAACACAGCTAGAGCATTAATGTTCCAGTCTAATCTACCTCTTCAATTTTGGTCTTTTTCAGTATTGCATGCAGTTCATCTGATAAATAAGCTGAGCAGTCCTGCTTTGAAGAACAATTCTCCTTATGAACTATTATATAGCACTCCACCTATTTTGATACATCTCAAGGTGTTTGGTTGTCTTTGCTTTGCTAGCACCCTTGTATCTAGCAGGCAAAAATTCAGCCCACGTGCTAGAAAGTGTATCTTGCTTAGTCATGGAGAGGGAACAAAGGGATATGTACTGTATGATTTGACTTCTAGAGAGGTATTTCTATCTAGAAATGTAGTTTTCCATGAAAGCACTTTTCCCCTTTCCACACATGTGAATCCATCTGAATCTGACCCTACCTCATCTATTCCCATAGCTACTACTAACCCTTTATCTGATGACCCATTCCTTATTGAAGACTCACATGTCAACCCACCTAATCCACCACCCACTTCACCAAACCTATCTTTTCACAATAATGAACCTACTGCACCCTCTCCTATTATTCCTAATGAACACACCCGTGACCTCACAACCTGTTCACATAATAGACCATCCTCACCAAACCTTATACCTCATTCCTCTATAGATCAACCGTTACCACAAAACACAAATGAACCACTTTTACCAGCCAATATGCCTAGAACATCTAACCGAACTAGACAACCCCCAATATACTTGAAGGATTTCTATTGCTCTCTCACTTCACAGTCAATATATCCTTTATCTTCAGTTCTGAGTTACAATAATTGTTCCTCTCAGCATCAGTCGTTATGCTTCAATCTGCAATCCATAGTAGAACCTCAAGTGTTCTCAGAAGCTGTCAAGGAACAGTGCTGGCGTGATGCAATGAATGCTGAGCTATCAGCTTTGGATCAAAATAATACATGGTCTCTTACTGATCTGCCTCTTGGTAAGAAACCCATTGGATGCAAGTGGGTTTATAAAATCAAGTATCATGCCGATGGGAGTGTTGAACGTTACAAAGCTCGCCTAGTTGCAAAAGGATATACTCAGCTTGAAGGAGTAGACTTTTTAGATACATTTTCACCTGTTGCAAAGATAACAACCATTCGTTCACTTCTTGGAGTTGCTACATCAAAGGGATGGATTTTGGAGCAGTTAGATGTTAACAATGCTTTCCTCCATGGTGACTTGAATGAGGAAGTTTACATGACTTTACCACCTGGAATTAGTTGTTCAAATCCTAACCAGGTGTGCAAACTACAAAAATCTCTATATGGATTAAAGCAAGCTAGTAGGCAATGGTACTCCAAACTTACTTCTGCATTATTGTCTATTGGCTACACACAGTCTGAAGCGGATCATTCTCTTCTAATTAAGAAAAGAGAGAATTCATTTACAGCTCTCTTGATTTATGTTGATGATGTGGTATTAGCTGGTAATGACATGCAAGAGATCATCTCAGTCAAGCAATTTCTTGATAATCAGTTTCATATCAAGGATTTAGGGGAACTGCACTATTTTCTTGGCTTAGAAATCAGCCGATCTAAGGAAGGGTTGGTAATGAATCAAAGAAAGTATGCTTTGGAATTGGTAGCTGATGGTGGTCTTTTGGGATCAAAACCTGTTTCAACTCCCATGGACTCGGGGGTTAAGCTGGAAAGAGACAAAGGAGAGCCTTGCTTGGATGCTGGTAGCTATAGACGTCTAGTGGGAAGATTGTTGTATCTAACAACAACTAGACCAGACATTTGTTATGCAGTTCAACAATTAAGCCAATATGTTAGTTCTCCTACAGATCTTCACACGCAGGCTGCCCTCAGAGTGCTAAAGTATTTGAAGGGAAATCCTGGTCGTGGTCTTTTCTTTTCAGCTGATAGTGAACTCAAACTCAGTGCCTTTGCAGATTCGGATTGGGCTACATGTCCAGACACTAGACGTTCTATCACTGGGTATTGCATTTTTCTTGGTTCTTCATTGATTGGGTGGCGCTCCAAGAAGCAAAGTACAGTCTCCAGATCATCATCAGAGGCAGAATACAGGGCCTTGGCCAGCTTGACATGCGAATTACAATGGCTGAAATACATGCTTACTGACTTAAATGTTGAAATGGAAAAACCGATTGCAGTATTTTGTGATAATCGCTCCGCAATCTACTTGGCACACAATCCTAGTTTCCATGAAAGATCAAAGCATATAGAGATAGATTGTCACATTGTTAGGGAGAAAATTAATAATGGCTTGATTCATCTATTGCCTATATCTTCAGCAGAACAATTGGCTGATTCTTTCACCAAAGCATTACCTCCTCGAATCTTCAAAGGGCTTGTTGACAAGTTGGGTCTTATGGATATCCATATGCCAACTTGAGGGGGGTATTGATATGTATATATCATGCTGACGTGTATTTTTACTTTCTTGGTTAGTTTATTAGTCTGTTATAACTAGAGAGTTAGTTTGTTAGTCTGTTGTAACAAACTTAGTTAGGTTTACGTATTAGTTCCTTTGAACCTAATTGTATATATGGGTTCAGATTAGAGTTTGTAGTTAGTTGAATAAACACTTTTCATTTCCTCATCAAGGTGATCTTTCTCTTCATGAGTTCTTTGGATTCTGATAGTATGTAAATTGCAAGACAACTAACTGAAATACCTCATATATAAATATAATGTGAGTATCTAAAGCCACAGGACTACAACACATAGCCTGGGTCAAAATCCTGATACATTAATACAACTTTAACTCATAAGACAATAACAAGTCTGTGCGGCATGGACAAACCCCATGCTCACCAAATAAGGCAACAATGCCCAATAGCAGTCTCAACATAATATCATAATCAAAGCGGGAAAACATAACAGCACTCAACATTCAGCAGGTCAGCATATCAACAAAACACAGATAAGTCTAACTCAGCTCTGGCCTCTTGCCACCTGAGCCCTCAACATTACCTGAACCTGAAATAAGCGTCCCCAAACGTGGGGTGAGATCTCTAAACAAAAAATCTCAGTAAGACAAGGGGTCCTCAAGGATCTTCCACCCCAAGCTCACTTACATGTGTAATATAAGTTCAAAAACAGTATTTATAATTATAAGTTCCAAAACTATGCAGTGCAACAGATATTCATGCCATGTGTGTTTATAAAATCTAATGGCCAGAGAAATGCAGGAATACGTCTATACCCACATAACACCACTTGCACCTCATCCACAGCCTCACCATCTTGTATGTGCTACATACTCAGGCTTACCGTATAGGCGGACATCACATGCATATCATAAAAGCACATTGCATATAATAGCTCAACGGCATTTCCAAAACATCAAAGCATGTAACACAGCATGCATAAACCACATCCCCATGGAACATGGTGGAACCACAAAATGGCTAAACCGAGGACACGAAAGCTTACCTTGCAAGCTAGCTATCCAAGCCAAGAGTCCAACCACTCTCAAGTCCAAACACAGCCGTATCACAATCTGATATGGACCAATAATACATCATTAATTATGCATCACAAGCATACAAGTTAAAGACTACGCCTTTCCTTTACGTTTTACGTCTTAAGGCTTCCAACAAAGCCATAAGCCCTTAATAATGTGATTCTGACTTAGTTCATTAATCACAGAAGTTCAACTTCATTAATCTAGGGTCCACAAACCCCCAATAGCTTACTGTTCACACAGCATAGCTACTATTCTGCGGAATCCCAGGATATCCGGATATACAGGGGACATATCCGGATATCACACTGACCATATCCGGATATACCATATCCGGATATCCAGACCCCTCATCCGAATATGCATATCCGGATACCATATCCGGATATGAATATCCGGATATCTGTTCGACAAATATCCGGATATCTCACGACAGAATGCAGTTTCTGCATTTCGTGAATATCCACTCCAAAGATCCCACTTTTAACCGATTATAGTCATTTAGACATGCATTTCTAGGTGTGTTTAACCTACCCCACCCTTAAGTTATCAACTTAGTTAAATACATGCATCAAGGTTCCATTTTTAAGTATCTAAACACAAATTCAAAGGTTGATGCACTTACCAAAGCTTAAAACAGAGAAACAATGGCTCTTGGAGCTCACTCAACAGCTCCAAAGTCAGCCACCACACTGTGCACGAAAATGGCACCCCAAGATGGTTCTTTTCTTCACAAAGGTGGCTTCTTGGAGAGTTCCTTCACCCAAATAGAAGCTCACAACACTCACTCACACAACACAGCCCCTCAACACCCTTCTATCAGTAACCAAACTCAGAATGCAAGGCTCTCCACACACAAAAACCTCAGCCATACACCACCATGGTGCATAGAGGAAGGAAGGTGAAGAATCAAAGCCAAAGGTGTCAACTTTGATCAAGGAAGGGTGAAAGACCAATGAAACAGTGTTTCCCACTTAGAAAACAGACCCTCCCTATTCAGCCCCTATCTTTCACGTAGGATAGAATGCGACCTAGGGTTTTGTGCCCTTAGTATGCATATAAATAAGCAATTGGTCCCTAGCGCGCAGTATTGACGTTAATAGCAACGCAAAAGATATTGATCCCAAACTTTGGAACCTAAACCTACACATTTTTCTAACATTTTTCATATTTTTATTTTATTTTTCGGAGCACCTTTCCGGTACGCGCTTTTCCATAGCAGTATCAGTTCTGGCATCAGATTTCATCATTTTGACTTGAAACTTGTTTTACAAGTCCTACATAATATTCTAGTAATTATCATGCATTCGTTACAATTTTCCGGGATACTTTTCTGGTACGCATTTATACCGGGTAGCAGAACCGGTATCTGCGCTTTTCTTCCGAAAAGCGACTTTCAGCATTTTTACTCACTCAGTGTAATTATTTAAGCCCAATAATAATTATTAAGGTCAATTATGGAATCATTTCCTAATTATCATAATTAATTCACTAATTACCTTAATTAGCGGTGCGGGTTCTTACATTCACCCCACCTTTTTAAGGATTTTGTCCTCAAAATCAGAAACATACCTGTCTCGAAAGTCGGGATACTGCCGAAGAAGCTCATCCTCTCGCTTCTATGTGCATTCCTCGGGACTACGCCCAGTCCACTGCACCTTGACCATCGGAATAACCTTGCTTCTAAGCTGTTTCTCGCCTCGATCGAGAATCTTGAGTGGTCCAACGGGAGTCTTTAGGTTCTCCCGAACCTCCACATCATCCGGCTGCACCACGTGCGAAGGATCTGTTATGTACCTCCGAAGCTGAGACACGTGAAACACGTCGTTGATGTTGGCTAAGTTCGGAGGTAGGGCAAGTCGATAGGCAACAGGTCCTACTCTACCAAGGATTTGGTAGGGCCCAATGAACCGCGGGCTCAACTTCCTCACTCTAAGTTCTCGTCCAACACCGGTGACAGGTGAAAGTCTCGCAAACACGTGCTCACCCTCACTGAACTCCAGTGGACGATGCTTGACATCGTAGTAGCTTTTCTGGCGATTCTGTGCCTGCTTCAACTTTTCCCGGATCATCTGGATCTGCTGGGTAGTATCTTGGACAAAGTCCAAGCCAAATAGCTCTTTGTCTCCAACCTCAGACCAGCAAGTAGGAGTCCGACACCTCCTACCATACAACGCCTCGTAGGGTGCCATGCCCAGACTAGCATGAAAACTGTTGTTGTACGAGAATTCTACCAACGGAAGGTACCTATCCCATGCAGAACCCCGCTCCAACGTGCAAGCTCTCAACATGTCCTCCAATGTCTGGATGGTCCGCTCAGTCTGTCCGTCAGTCTGAGGGTGATAGGCGGTACTCAATCTCAACTGCGTACCAAAAGCCTCCTGCAGCGCCTCCCAGAACCGAGGAGTGAACTTCGGGTCCCTATCACTGATGATACTCTCGGGCACCCCGTGAAGCCTCACAATCTCGCGGACATATAGCTTGGCCAACTGCTCTGTAGTGAAGCTCACCTTCACTGGAAGAAAATGGGCAGACTTGGTCAATCTGTCCACAATGACCCAGATAGAGCCTGAGTCTTAGGCAATCCCACCACGAAGTCCATGGAAATACTCTCCCACTTCCAGTGAGGAATCTCAAGAGGTTGAAGCTTACCAGACGGTTTCTGGTGCTCAATCTTTACTTTCTAACATATAAGGCACTTGGATACGTAAACCGCTATGTCCTTCTTCATGCCCGGCCACCAAAAATTTCTCTTTAAGTCCTGATACATTTTTGTAGCACCAGGGTGGATAGTAAACCGGCCCTTATGAGCCTCTTCCATAACCTCCCCGGTCAATGGCCCTCGAGGAATAACAATCCTCTTCTGGAACAGCAGCAATCCATCCTCATTCCAAGACACACCATCCTGGTTCTTCACAAAGTCAAGGCACTCTCTCTGCACTTGCGTCTCTTTAATCTTTTCCATCAGCTCATTAATCACTTCTGCTGTTTCCATCTCAAGTATTGCGCCCCCAAACAAGGAGTTCACTCTCAAGTCTCTGAACTTTTCAATCACCTCGTAGTCGCTCATCATCAAGCTGGATAAGCTCACGGATTTCCGACTCAAAGCATCGGCTACCACATTGGCCTTGCCAGGATGGTACCTCATCTCAAAGTCGTAGTCCTTCAAGAACTCCATCCATCTTCGCTGTCTCATGTTCAACTCCTTCTGGTCAAACAGATACTTCAAGCTCTTATGATCACTGAATACAGCAAACTTCATGCCAAACAGGTAATGCCTCCAAATCTTGAAAGCAAAAATAATGGCTGCCAACTCCAAGTCGTGAGTCGGGTAGTTCTCCTCATGAGGTTTCAACTGTCTTGAAGCATAAGCAACAGCTTTCCCTTTCTGCATCAACACACAGCCTAGCCTTTTACCAGAAGCATCGCAGTATAACTCAAACTGCTCCGCAGGATCCGGAAGGACTAACACAGGAGCAGTAGTCAGTCTCTCCTTCAACTCCTGGAAACACTCCTCACACTCATGTGTCCACACGAATGGAGTCTCCTTTCGGGTAAGGCGAGTCATCGGTAGCACCATCTTGGAGAATCCCTCTATGAACCTCCTGTAGTACCCTGCCAAACCCAAGAAGCTTCTCATTTCTGTAACCGTCTTGGGCCTCTCCCAATCCATCACGGCCTCAATCTTGTTAGGATCAACTGCAACTCCATCAACGGAAATCACATGACCCAGAAATTTCACCGCCTTGAGCCAAAACTCACATTTTGACGGCTTAGCATAATACTTTTTCTCTTTCAATACTTGCAAAACAATCTTCAAGTGCTCAGCATGCTCCTCCTCTGTCTTGGAGTAAATCAAGATATCTTCGATGAAGACAATCACAAACTGATCCAAGTACGGCTGGAAGATCCTGTTCATGTAGTCCATGAACACTGCGGGTGCATTGGTGAGTCCAAACGGGATCACCAAATACTCATAATGCCCGTATCTCGAGCGAAACGCTGTCTTTGGGACATCCTCCGGCTTTACCCGTATCTGATGGTAACCGGACCGGAGATCAATCTTGGAATATACGCAAGCACCCCTGAGCTGATCCAGCAAATCATCAATGCGTGGAAGGGGATACTTGTTCTTGATTGTCACCTTGTTCAACAGTCTGTAGTCGGTGCACAACCGCATAGTCCCATCCTTCTTTTTCACGAAAATAACCGATGCTCCCCAAGGAGACACACTCGGCCGAATAAAATCTTTCGCTGAAAGCTCCTTAATATGCTTCTTCAGCTCTGCCAACTCCGGTGGCGACATCCGGTATGGAGCCAACGAAATAGGCCCCACACCAGGCAATAAATCTATGGAGAACTCTATCTCCCTCTGCGGTGGAAACTCAGGAATCTCCTCGGGAAACACCTCGAGAAATTTCCTCACCACAGGAATGCCAGTGAGATCCTCCTGTGTCCCACTCACCAAACCTCCAAACATAACATAGCCAAATGTCCCTGCTCTCAAGGCCCTCCTCGCCTGGAGGACTGAAATGAACGGTGAGGAACTGGCTGTGGACCCACCCGGAGACATCACCACTCTCTTGGCACAGCAATCAATCAATGCATAGTTTCTGGACAACCAATCCATGCCCAGAATAATCTCCAAGTTGGCCATCGGCAATCCTATCAGATCTACCGAGAAGTCACGGCCATCCCACTGAAACGCTACATCGCGATGAATAGTGGAGGTCAAACATTTTTCTCCGGTGGCGGTGGTCACCCGCATCAGTGGAGAAAGCACATCACTGGGCAACTCAAGCCCCACAACAATAGGGGTAGCAACAAAAAAGTGCGTTGCCCCGGAATCAAACAATACATCAACAGCTGAACCACCAATGGTAACAGTACCTCTGACCAGGTTCGGAGCTCTGTCCGACTGCTGACGATCCAAAGTATACACACGCCCCGTAGTAGGTGGCACGACTGGTGCTCCAGTAGGAACCATCTGCAATGGCACAGCCTGCACTACAGCAACTCTCGCCGTCGGGCAATCTCTGGAGTAGTGGCCCTCCTTGCCACACTGAAAACAAATCAACTGACCGGTAGAACACGGCCCAAAGTGTGACTTCCCGCATCCCGAGCATCTGGGAGCAGGAGGTCTCGCTGTGTTTCCCTGAGTAGAAGTTTTTTTAAACTGATTTGGCGCTTGCTTAGCCGCCAACTGTTTGCCCTTTCCTTTGTTTCCATACTTCCTGTCCCTCCAGGGAGCGGAACCGCCAGTACCCTGTGGCACCTCAATCTTGGCCTTCTTGGCCTGACTCGCACGATAGTAGTCCTCAATGTCGCGACACTGCTGTACTAAAGCTCCAAAGTCTCTCGAAGCAGAACCAACAAGATGTCCAGCAATGTCCTCATTAAATCCCCTCTGGAACTTAGCAGCAAGAAAAACAGGAGTCGGTCTCGCCATACGGAAATGAGCAAACTTGACCAACTCATTAAACTTGGCCAGGTACTCGTCCACAGACAACGAGCCCTGCACCAATCGGTCAAACTCTCCCTGCTTCCTCTCCTGAGAGTCATATGGAAAGTACTGACCCAGAAAACACTCCTCAAAGAACGGCCACGTCATCACACGGCCCTGCATCTCGTAGATGTGAGAAATGTTGGTCCACCACTCATGGACCTCGCCCTCCAGCATGTAAGTGGAAAACATCAGCTTCTGCGGATCGGTACACTGCATGATCCGGAAGATCTTGTCCAACGCTTGTAACCATCGGGCAGCAGCAATGGGGTCATAAGATCCGTCAAAAGAAGGTGGCTTGTGCTTGCGGAAAGCATTCATCCTGCGGTCGATCTCGTCACGATCCTCAGCAAAAATGGGAATGGCTTGTAGAGCCCCCGTCAAATGGCTTCCCTCACCCATCTGACTCTGGGTGTCCTCCTGTTGACTAGGCGGAGGTGGAGGCGGTGGCGGCGGTGGAGGTGGTGGAGGGCACTAGCCAGCAGCAGGACCAGCCCTCAACTCCTCCAACATGACCCTCATCATAGTCATGTTGGCCATCCGGTTCTCCTCCAGAACCTCAGCAGTGGCTCGCCGGTTCGCCTCTCTGATAGTGTCCAGCATCGCCTGGTTTGCCAACCTTGTGGCCTCCTGGTCGGCTAGTCGGGCCGCCTGCATCTCAGCTAACGCAGCCAGGATAGGATCCGATTGATCCTCGCTCATACTAGGGTTCCTCCTTGGTGGCACCATGACTCTGCACAAGTTACACAAAGAATGAGTTGATCAGGCCCACGCCATGTGGTCACATATGCATCATCATAACACATACCAATCAGAGAGAACGCAAAGTAGACACGCAACGAAACATCCTAAGTTATTGCAATACATACAGGCTTTTCCCTAGAAAGTGCTCTAATACCATAAAATGTAACAGCTCGTGTTAACCCGGATTGTTAACATACTATCGTATTAAGCCACGCTTAATTAAAATGCGGAATAACTTTTTCTTTAATTCAATTATGACGTCATTAACCTTAGCCAACTTGATTACTTAATCAATTTCATAAAATACTGCCTGTATGTAAATTGCAAGACAACTAACTGAAATACCTCATATATAAATATAATGTGAGTATCTAAAGCCACAGGACTACAACACATAGCCTGGGTCAAAATCCTGATACATTAATACAACTTTAACTCATAAGACAATAACAAGTCTGTGCGGCATGGACAAACCCCATGCTCACCAAATAAGGCAACAATGCCCAATAGCAGTCTCAACATAATATCATAATCAAAGCGGGAAAACATAACAGCAGTCAACATTCAGCAGGTCAGCATATCAGCAAAACACAGATAAGTCTAACTCAGCTCTGGCCTCCTGCCACCTGAGCCCTCAACATTAACTGAACCTGAAATAAGCGTCCCCAAACGTGGGGTGAGATCTCTAAACAAGAAATCTCAGTAAGACAAGGGGTCCTCAAGGATCTTCCACCCCAAGCTCACTTACATGTGTAATATAAGTTCAAAAACAGTATTTACAATTATAAGTTCCAAAACTATGCAGTGCAACAGATATTCATGCCATGTGTGTTTATAAAAACTACTGGCCAGAGAAATGCAGGAATACGTCTATACCCACATAAGTACAAGGAACACCGCTTGCACCTCACCCACAGCCTCACCATCTTGTATGTGCTACATACTCAGGCTTACCGTATAGGTGGACATCACATGCATATCATAAAAGCACATTGCATATAATAGCTTAATAGCATTTCCAAAACATCAAAGCATGTAACACGGCATGCATAAACCACATCCCCATGGAACATGGTGGAACCACAAAATGGCTAAACCGAGGACACGAAAGCTTACCTTGCAAGCTAGCTATCCAAGCCAAGAGTCCAACCACTCTCAAGTCCAAACACAGCCGTATCACAATCTGATATGGACCAATAATACATCATTAATTATGCATCACAAGCATACAAGTTAAAGACTACGCCTTTCCTTTACGTTTTACGTCTTAAGGCTTCCAACAAAGTCATAAGCCCTTAATCATGTGATTCTGACTTAGTTATTAATTACAGAAGTTCAACTTCATTAATCTAGGGTCCACAAACCCCCAATAGCTTACTGTTCACACAACACAACTACTGTTCTGCGGAATCCCAGGATATCCAGATATACAGGGGACATATCCGGATATGCAATATCCGGATATCACACTGACCATATCCGGATATACCATATCCGGATATCCAGATCCCTCATCCGAATATGCATATCCGGATATGAATATCCGGATACCATATCCGGATACTGATATCCGGATATCTGTTCGACAAATATCCGGATATCTCACGACAGAATGCAGTTTCTGCATTTCGTGAATATCCACTCCAAAGATCCCACTTTTAACCGATTATAATCATTTAGACATGCATTTCTAGGTGTGTTTAACCTACCCCACCCTTAAGTTATCAACTTAGTTAAATACATGCATCAAGGTTCCATTTTTAAGCATCTAAACACAAATTCAAAGGTTGATGCACTTACCAAAGCTTAAAACAGAGCAACAATGGCTCTTGGAGCTCACTCAACAGCTCCAAAGTCAGCCACCACACTGTGCACGAAAATGGCACCCCAAGATGGTTCTTTTCTTCACAAAGGTGGCTTCTTGGAGAGTTCCTTCACCCAAATAGAAGCTCACAACACTCACTCACACAACACAGCCCCTCAACACCCTTCTATCAGTAACCAAACTCAGAATGCAAGGCTCTCCACACACAAAAACCTCAGCCATACACCACCATGGTGCATAGAGGAAGGAAGGTGAAGAATCAAAGCCAAAGGTGTCAACTTTGATCAAGGAAGGGTGAAAGACCAATGAAACAACGTTTCCCACTTAGAAAACAGCCCCTCCCTATTCAGCCCCTCTCTTTCACGTAGGATAGAATGCAACCTAGGGTTTTGTGCCCTTAGTATGCATATAAATAAGCAATTGGTCCCTAGCGCGCAGTATTGACGTTAATAGCAACGCAAAAGATATTGATCCCAAACTTTGGAACCTAAACCTACACATTTTTCTAACATTTGTCATATTTTTATTTTATTTTTCGGAGCACCTTTCCGGTATGCGCTTTTCCATAGCCAGTATCAGTTCTGGCATCAGATTTCATCATTTTGACTTGAAACTTGTTTTACAAGTCCTACATAATATTCTAGTAATTATCATGCATTCGTTATAATTTTCCTGGATACTTTTCCGGTACGCATTTATACCGGGTAGCTGAACCGGTATCTGCGCTTTTCTTCCGAAAAGCGACTTTCAGCATTTTTACTCACTCAGTGTAATTATTTAAGCCCAATAATAATTATTAAGATCAATTATGGAATCATTTCCTAATTATCATAATTAATTCACTAATTACCTTAATTAGCAATGCGGGTTCTTACAAACACCTTCTTGAAAGCCACCAGATGATCACCACAATGAGGCTTGCTATGCGCTCAATTGGTGAAGGTGGAGGCTAGGTATTGTGTTTGGAAAGGTGTAGTGAACTACCCTATTGAATGGCACATGAGAGGGATGAAGAGTAGGCTAGGTTTTTGTGAAAATCCTAAGGAGAAGAAACACCCAAGTAATATGCGCACAAGAGGGATGAGAGAGTAGTATATAGTAATCAGATTTTTCTTTCAAAAAAATTTGAAAGTGGCGCACAAAATCAAGGAGAAACAAGTGGAGTTGTTACAAATCAAATCTAGCCAACAACCTCCAATCTTATCCTCATGAGACTAAGTTCAAACCTAGTCAAAATTATGATTTTAAAACCATCATATGGTTACCCATTTTATGCGCCATATTCAGCCCAAAAAGGGGTTCAAATATGTCGAGTAGTTGCATTCAAAATTTGAACTAACTCACTCACTTATTCTCTCAATTACCAAATCTGATTGGAGCTTGTTTGAATGACTAGATGACATTCATATCCACTCAATATTGCGCCCTAAATCAGCCCTTGGTGATCTCCAAAATTCTCCTCTTGATCCAAGGGATTTGTTCCAACAAGATCTCATCTTATCCTTTTGTTATGAAACAACTTTTCACAGCCAATTCAAATTCGAATTCAAACATTTGTTCAAACCTTCAAATTCAAAATTTAAATTTCAAAATCCAATTTCAAAATTCAAATTTCAAATTCAAAATTTAAATTTCAAAATCAAATTTCAAAATTCAAATTTCAAATTCAAAGTTCGAATTTCAAAATTCAAATTCCAAATTCAAGTTACAAATTCAAAATTCAAAATTCAAAATTCAAATTTTTGATAATTAATTTAACTAATTAAATTAATTAGTAATATCTTGGACTATCCAAGCCCAATACTATGCTCCATGCGCCCTCCACCATTTAGGTGGGCTTCCAAACAACTTCTTGAGCTAACAACCATTATTAGGCCCAATACCTTTAAAGCTAGTTCATCATGACTACAAGGTGTTAGTGTGTGACCCATTAGGTCCAACTTAGCTTCTGACATAACTGGGCTTGGGGCCAACAAGCCCACAACCCAATTAATGACAACACAGAGCACTAGCAATGCTTTGTTGCCCCAGAACTAGTCAGATTAATGACTTGATCAACCTATTGCACATATTTGGTTGCCGTATGTATTTCCCTTCGTCTCGGTTATCTTCCCATTAACCTAGGGTAAGGAAATGTATCAACCCCTGCGGTTTAGGGTAAGCTTTATTCGAAATAGGGAATCTTCAATTTACTGACTCTAAAGGCAGATCATCTCATGATCTCTTTTACTATGCATAGATTCCCGAGTCCCTGTAAATGTCATCCTGATTTCTCCGGTTTACAGATAACCTAATCTCTCACAGAGATTTAACGAATTCCTTCAGCTTATTACCCTATCCCTGTGCTCTTTCAGGACATGCCCAACAGTATACCTATGAGTCTCCAAGTTTCAGGAAGACGAGGCATACAATCAAAACATGCCTTCTAGAACACAGTCTAGGTAATAACTTCTGGTCTAAGGAAAGACATACCCAAATATAAAGATATTACTCTAATGACACTATCTGTGAGATTTCCTCATAGAGTCTCTTTTTGGGTCTGTTCAGTGCGAGCTATACTCTTATAGGTCCACCCACGACTTTAGCTAAGACATCTCCATATCTGTAGCTCATGAGGTCTTTACCTTGTATCCATATACAAGTAGATAAGTCGTACTAGTCTTTCCCGAGATCACTGATCCCCAATCTCAGTGTCTCTAGACTAGGAACATATAATTAGGAATAGACATGCGATAACCTTGAATCCTTATGATCGTGATCTCATCACAGATACTCAAGAGATACCTGTTCTATTCCAAGGGGTTTATCCAGTTCGTTCATATAATATTAACAATAATATCGAGACATAATATGAAACTGGATAAATAGTGCTTTTATTTATTTGTGACAAACAAAGTTCTACATCTAGTGTCCTTTATTTAATCAAAAGATTGTCTCTAGGACACCCATATACTAACAAGCTCCCACTTGGCCTAGAGCCAATCAGACATAAGTCGTATGCCCAAAGCCTCATAATGATTATCATGTTTTCTCTGAGAAACAGCCTTTGTCAGAGAATCGGCCATGTTATCATCTGTGGGAACATAATCCATTTTTACATCATTCCTATCAATGATTTCTCTAATCAGATGATATCTGCGAAGCACGTTTTTAGATCTTTGATGAGACCTAGGTTCCTTTGACTGCGCAATGGCTCCTATGTTGTCGCAAAGCAACTGTATGGGCTCATCCACGCTTGGAACCACCCTTAGTTCATTTATGAACTTCTTGATCCACACGGCCTCCTTAGCTACTTCTGAAGCAGCTAAGTATTCAGCTTCTGTCGTTGAATCTGTTGTTGTCTCCTGCTTGGAACTCTTCCAAGACACTGCCCCACCATATAAGGTGAATACGAATCCTGACCGTGACTTGCAGTCATCCTTGTCACTCTGAAAGCTGGCATCAGTAAACCCTTTCACTGTTAACTCATTAACCCCACCATAGACCAGAAACACATCCTTAGTTCTTCTTAAGTATTTAAGGATGATTTTGACTGTCGTCCAGTGACCCTCTCCAGGGTCTGACTGGTTTCTGCTCGTAATGCTTAAAGGATATGAGACATCTAGTCTCGTACATATCATGGCATACATGATGGATCTAATAGCCGAAGCGTATGGAATTCTACTCATGCGATCCTTCTCAGGCTGTATCAACCCCTGCGGTTTAGGGTAAACTTTATTCGAAATAGGGAATCTTCAATTTACTGACTCAAAAGGCAGATCATCTCACGATCTCTTTTACTATGCATAGATTCCCGAGTCCCTGTAAATTTCATCCCGATTTCTCCGGTTTACAGATAACCTAATCTCTCACAGAGATTTGATGAATTCCTTCAGCTTATTACCCTAGCCCTGTGCCCTTTCAGGACACGCCCAACAGTATACCTATGAGTCTCCATGTTTCAGGCAGACGAGACATATAATCAAAACATGCCTTCTATAACACAGTCTATGTAATAACTTCTGGTCTAAGGAAAGACATACCAAAATATAAAGAGAATACTCTAATGAAACTATCTGTGAGATTTCCTCATAGAGTCTTTTTTTGGGTCTGTTCAGTGCGAGCTATACTCTTATAGGTCCACCCACGACTTTAGCTAAAACATCTCCATATTTGTAGCTCATGAGGTCTTTACCTTGTATCCATATACAAGTAGATAAGTCGTACTAGTTTTTCCCGAGATCACTGATCCCCAATCTCAGTGTCTCTAGACTAGGAACATATAATTAGGAATAGACATGCGATATCCTTGAATTCTCATGATCGTGATCTCATCACAGATAATCAAGAGATACCTGTTCTATTCCAAGGGGTTTATCCAGTTCGTTCATATAATATTAACAATAATATCGAGACATAATATGAAACTGGATAAATAATGCTTTTATTTATTTGCGACAAACAAAGTTCTACATCTAGTGTCCTTTATTTAATCAAAAGATTGTCTCTAGGACACCCATATACTAACACTACAACAAAAATGTTATTTAGCCACATTTAAAAATGTGGCAAACATTGATAAAAAATATGGCTAATTAACTTTACCACATTTTAATTAAATGTGGCTAATAGTGGTGTTGCAATAATTTAACCACATTATTTTATTCACTTTGCCACATTTTGACAGAGTGTGGTAGCCTTTTTTTAGCCACATTTATTGTTAATTTAGCCACTTTATAAATGTGGTTAAATTGTATAATTTGCCACAATAAGAAGAATGTGGCTATTTATTTCTGAAATTTTTTTTAGCCACATTCATCATGAATGTGGCTAAATATATGAATTTTTTTAAAAAAAATATTTCAAATTTAATAAAATTACATCAATAAAAAATAATATTAAACATAGCTTGCAAATATATATATGGTTAGCTGCTGATTTTCACGCATATCATTGATGATTGAAGATCAAAACAGACAGCAAGATCAAAAGAAAAAGATCATAGCTCACAAGGCCATGAAGTTAAAGTGAGCACATACTCTAACATCAATTGACTATAGCATGACCCATCTTCCAAAGTGTTTCGAGAATCCAGAGATGAAGAGAGCAGATCACAAATTCAAATGTTTTCGGTCCCAAAAGACATACTCTTGTCATCATAGTATCTACCATATGTAGTTAACAGTTTTTTCTTCTTTCAACAATACCATGTAACCAAAATAATCTACCTTGCCATCATACTCTTGTCTCAACAATACTTCTAGAGCAATATATGCAGGAGTTCCCACAATTGACTTTGGTTGCAAATGAAGCACTGAAGACTGCAAATAACAACACCAATCAGATTTCCAAGGTACAACAATGATCTTAAAACCTTAAAGAAAAGAAACTAGGATCTAATGATGATCTAAATTTGTGAAGGGGATCATTAGATTGAAAAATGAAATATTTAAGTGCTTACAAGCCAGAAGAAAATTAAATCAATGAATTAAAAGGATGACAGCATTATCATGTATGTGCATTCAACGCAAATGCAAAACATTATCATGTATGTGTCCCAAAATTATGACACAACTATTTTTTGTCCCAAGATATTACATTCAACGCAAACGCAAAAACCACCCATCAAACGTCACATAATTTATTGTCCCGTGGTACGCATTCCAATTATTAACAATTTATAAGGGTTTATTGGAGAAGAGTGTGTTCTTTCTCTCTCCCTCTCATAACTTTTTTTTTATTATTATTAATGATTCAAATAATTGTCCAAATAATGATGTCATCTTCTATAGAGATAAGCTATTGCTTCAAGCAACCATATTTCACTAGTTTTTATTTACTCATATGAGAGACCAAATCTTTGCGCACTAAACATATATAAAGGATTGGTCTCGCTCTATTCTAGGGAAAAGCTATTCATAATCCTCACAATATTTAATGAAAGAGAACTAGAGGGGTTCTGATATGAACAATTTTTTTTTTAATTTACAATTTGAACTAAAATAAACTATTTTCTATCCTGTGATTGTGTGAACCTGATAGTTTCATACATGGTAGCAGATGATAAGGACAGCAACCAGACAAACAATAACAAAAAGAGATGCTATATGGGCAGGTATAGTATACTCACTTCCCCACAGTAACAAGACATTTAATCCAAAACAAAAATGCTATTGTGCACCAAAAAATAACAAAGATGCTATGCAATGAATATCAGTAAGAGACCGGACAAGTATAAATCCAAAACATAGTAGTAAAAGGAAGTTGATATTTAACAATTTCATATCAATGATCAGGAATGGATGTTAAAAGATAAAGAATGCTTACAATCAAAAGGTAATAGATGCATGGACCCAAAAAAAAAACATCGCAATTAGTAAGAAAAAAATAGATTTGTATTGTAGATTACACAGGTACAAAGTTAGTAAAACAATAATTTACGGACCATGCTTGCAACCCCAATAATTTTTAACAAATGCCCAAATCAAGTCAACATAAGATCATTTCCTCCAAGATGATCTTGTGAACTAAAAAGATATACGTGAAAGTGACTAAGAACTAAAAATGCAAGATATAGAGATTTAAATTTAAATATTTCCTCACAGTTGCACTTCTTTCTAGATATATTTACCTTCCAAGATATAGAGCATCACCCAGAAATATAACACCCATGGCAAGTGTAATGACAATTCCTGAAGGATTGAACATAACAACATATAAAGGCCCCTTCTTGTGACATGCCCATGTATGCACCACACTTCGAATAGATATCACAAATATTGCCTACAAATGAACCATCAAATAAATAAAATTGCTAACTAAGTTCTTAAAAGCAAATTGTACAAAATTATTTTTAAGCAAGAAATAGTTTTTTTGTTATATACTAATCCATACTTACTGAATAGAATGTAGATACCATCAATATGACAAGCCATGTCACTATAACCAACCAAAGAAACCGTTACTATAAACTTCAAAGCAATAACCAAAACCATTGTATTGTGTCCATTTTCCCATTATTTATCACAAAATTATTCTTTGAAAAATATTACATTTTCAATATATCACCTTCTTCCAAAATTGACTCTGAATAAAGGAACAAGCGGTTAAAGTCAACTTCAAATTATAGTTGCCTTGGATCTTTGGAAAAAGCAGGGCATTTTGCAAGGGTTATCCAATAAGCAAGTTAAAAAATGTGTCTTATCAACTATTAGATAAGCTAAATGACTAAATTACTTGATTAAAGACGGAAATCTAATGAAATCTGAAGCAATTAAAGGAACAACAAACTCACCATTGTTGGACTTGTTCAAAGGTATTAGCTTGAAGTTCTTGCCCATGGGACAAATTCTGCAACTGCACGAAGATTTAAGGGGTCGAGTGGTTTTGGTTCAGATTTTTAACCTTGCAAGGAGCAGAAGGAAAGATATTCAGGATGTTTAGGCCACTCCAGGGCACTCAAACTGAGTTAAACAACTAAAAAAATTAAGAAGATTCATACCAATTCTGTGACATATTCCACAATGATGTCCTCCATATGTGCCACGCTTTCAGGAAGCGGCTAATTCCAGAGTTGACTAGTTCCATCATTCCTCTTCGTTCAGAGCTGCACAAAAAAGATCAAAATTCAATACAAAATTGCATCAAAATCAGAAGAAAAAAAAATTACTGATGGAGAAAATAAAAGTTTTGATAGGGAAAACATGCAGAACAGCAGAGAGATCGGTCATGTTGATGGTTTCCATGTCCATCAACATGTTAGGGACCCAAAAGAGTATTTACTCAAAAATCAATTAGTTGCTATACTTTAATAAAAAAAAAAACTCTTTCATTTGATGACTTATAACATTTATCTGCATATCTTATGCTACTTCATAATATATGGAACACAACGAAAACAAAATACATTTTTTCCAGGTTATGAAAATTTATCGTTTTTATTCTAAATTGAATAACTCTGTAACTAACTTCCTGTTGAGTGATGTTACTTCACTACACAGAATGGTAACACTATAAACGCTGTGGGAGAACAAAGGAAGGTTTGATGAGAAGCTTATAGAGAGCCCATAAGCATGCAATTCCAACTTCCAGCATGTTGTTGTATGTTTTGCTAATAGAAAATAGCCCATTTGCATTAGTCACATCACAATTTACAAAACATGGCAGATGGGTATTTTAACTTAGAATGAAACTTGGTGTGAATTTTCTCAACAAGGGTTGCGACTTCTCTTCCCTTTTTCCTCGGAGAAATCGACACTTGTGATAAATATACCCTTTTCTGCAAGAGCAAGGGCTAGACCCTTGCCTATATAAAAACCAGAAACAGAAAATCAGATTATACATATTAATGATTTAAGAAAATCATAGATGTGATATAAACTAAATTGCATCAAGCATATAGATATGGATGTCTCAAACACAAAAATGGATAATGTTCCGGGCTAGATTACACTCCAAAATGTACACACATTCACCAACCTACTCACTATACACTTTATGCCCAGAATTTTCCCAATTTCCCTCTCCCTATAAGTCCACACACATTCACAAAATGATTATAATAAAATCGTTTTCTAAGTTATCTATACAGGTTCCTAATTGCTAACTGTTCAAGTATTAGTCATACTAAGTACCAAAGGCCATTCAAGTACCTTAGCTTATAGGACTTGAAGCACTCACGCCTTTGAAGCCATTCAATGACCTGTATCACTCGCCGCCAGTTTCCTAGTTTTCCCAAGAGTATGATAATCCTCGTTATAGAATAGTCATTAAATTTGAGCTTTGCACTTCTTATCATCTTAGAAAACATCCATTCAGGCAAATTGATATCTGCACCATTCAACCTGTTTGAGAAAATGGTCAAGAAGATAAGAAAGGAACTCTTTAACATGATTGAAATATTAAAATATCCTAAAATCACACGGCAAGAATAGCCATATGACTATCAAGTTAAGGGGGGAAGGAAAAAAAAGATTAATTTCCCACAAAATATTCGTAATATCTATTTATCCATACCAATCAGCCAATGTCTATTAAAGTAATTTAAGAACGAAATAATCTATAGACATTGAAAAAAAGGCTTTAGGAGCCCAGCTTTATTATAATTCAATCTTCTAAATTTTAAATTTCCTGTGGGAATTGAAATATATTATTTGTATCACTGCTTGGTCCATAAATTTTGAGGAGCCCGCGAAGAAGCATGTTCTTCCTGTATTAAATATACAACTCCTTTAACATTCTTTTAGTTCCCCATTTTTCTTTTGGGCCAACAGTAATTTACACTCACAGATCAACATCAATACCTTTATTCCAAATTAATTGGGGTCAGTGGTAGATGAACTCAAATGGAAGGTACGAAGGAATTTAAACTCACAGATGCAGAAACAAAAAATGCTTGAATACAAGATTCCCAAGGCCCACATGAATCCAAATAATAGGAGAAAATTAAAGGTTCATAAATCACAAAACTCTCATAAAAATAGATGGTATAAGAAAATGCACTTGAGCATAATCACCAGCCATTCCCAAAAAGGGAATATGGTTTGGAGATTTCATGGGAGTTAAGTACCACTTCCCCATCTCATGAATTGTTGCTGACATACAACATAATAACGGAATTTATGTGTTAACCAAACTCTAACTCTGATGCAGAACGAGGTGAAAACTGGCAAATTATGCATGCCGCAGTTCTAAACAACAGATAAGGATTATAAACCCAAACTTAAAATGCACATTTAATCTAAAATGAATTGGATAGTATGTGTGCAGTTGAGACAAAGGCCAAACTCTACTCTTTCTACAACTTCTTGTGGCACATTGGTTCAACTCCAATTTAAAGGCAAAGACACCAAAGTGCAATGTAAGAAAATTCCTAGAGCTATAATTTTACATCTAAAATACTAAACGACCATGGATCCAAACAATCATAGGTCTGAGCTCAAATATCAAAACATGCAATTTTACGTATTAAGCATCCTGTGTAGATCGCTTCAATTGTTCCCTGAGGCAGCATTTTACCAAAACTTGTTCATAATAGAAACGAAAATTCAACAGATAAAAGTTTATGAATACACTAAATTCCAAACACGTTAATTATTTTGTCAATTCTAAGTATCCCAGAAGCAGGAAATAAGGAATGGACTACATACAATCTGGCTAGCTTTTGGATTCTCTCCTCCATTGCCTTATGCGAAGATTGTTGCTTGCTGATAATATTGTTGTCGTCTAGATTCTTGAATGCTGCTCGTTAGTAGTCGTGCCGGTTAATTTTTTTGGTTCTTCACAAGTTTAGTAGTCGTGCCCTAACTCTAAGTCCCTAACCAATTTTTCAAACACAGAGAAATTAAATGCTACAACAAAGCAAAAGCGTTCATTGTTGAACATACCGATATTTTCATGCAGAGAATAACGCACACTTTCATGCATTTTCTATACAAGCCAAATTCAACAACAGACACAAGCTGTAGAACCTCAAGTTCCAATCAAAACATCAAAAATTAATCCAAAATTTTTAGAAACTGGTGGCTACCTTTTTCGCCTCTGAGGAGGAGGGCTCAGACTCCCAGAACTACGTGACGGAGAGGACGAGGAGGAAGAGAAAGATCTAGAGCGAGAGGAAGAACGAGAGCAGGAGGAGCATGAATCGGAAGGGAATGAGAACTTCTAGTTTGTTGGAATCTGGATCGGAAGGGAGAACTTCAAAACTTGAATCTCACAGTAAATGAATATATGAGTTTCATGCTAAATTTCGCTGAAGATTTGGGGATTTTTTTTGTTATAAACAGAATATAGAATGAATATGGAGGAAAACTTTTTTTATTAAAAAAAATTCAAAATTAATTTTGCTACATTTTGAAAATAGGGTTGCAAATTGAGGGTATAATTGTATTATTACTTCATTATAATAAATGTGGTTAAATCCATGTGGTTATAGATCCTATTTTTTGTAGTGTAACAAGCTCCCACTTGGCCTAAAGCCAATCAGACATAAGTCATATGTCCTTTATCATCAATAACCATACTTTAAAGATTCATTTCATTATGAAAACATTTCTTTTTTCGTTTACAGCTTTTCTAGTTCATTAGTATCAAGTATTAAGTCCATCAATTAAAGGTATCATTGTTTCCCAACAGAAACACAAACTTCCAAGCCCATCATTCCCAAATGGGGACTTTCCCACTCATAAAATTGGTTTCTGGTCATTTTTCACAATTGGTAATCGATTACGAAGCACATGGTAATCGATTACCTAAAACAAGGTAATAAGTTACTGAACATGGTAATCGATTACCAAAAACAGGGTAATCGGTTACTGAACATGGTAATCGATTACCAACTAAAAGTAATCGATTACCACGCGGGTAGAACATTTTTCTGGAGAATTTTCTGCATAATCCGAAGTGAAAATGGCTCCCATTGATCCAAGGTTCAGTCTTGACCCAAAACATATGTTCATTATCACTTATTAACCCTAGATTAACAACCCTAAGCTTGAATGATTAAAGTTATCTATTTTCATGACACAAACAAGCTATTTTCATGAAATTTCAAAGGGAATGCTCAATGTATACCTATGGAGGCTCAAACTCAGCAGAAAAATAGGCTCTTAGAGCTCTCCAATCTGACTCAAAAATCGATTTCTACAAAGCCATGAAAATGGTGACCAAAGCTTGGTCTTTTCTCCACCAAAATGGCACCTTGAAGCTTCAAATGGCATGGAGATGGCTCCCACACCTCACAACCCCAAATTCAGAAGCTTTCTCACCTACCATAACACCATAACTCAGAAATGGCTGGACTTTTACCCACCCATGGCTAGAGCACACTTATACAAGCAACTTTGGTGAAGGAACTAAGTGTAAAGGTGCTCTCTTAGAGCTTCAATGGAGGGGAGAAGATGGAGGAAGGTGGCTGGTCACAACACTCAGAAAAACTCACGTAGAAGATAAGGAGGCTGACCTAGGATCATGTGCAAGGGTCCTTATATAGCCCACTTAAGTACTAATCGCAATGTATTAGCGCTAATAGCTACGCTTAGCATTTTAATCCCAAACTTAGAATTCTGAACCTACTCATTTTTCTAAGATTTGACATATTTTTATTTTATTTTTTGCAGCACCTTTCCGGTACGCACTTTTACATATCCAGTATCAGTTCTGGCACCAATTCTCATTATTTAAATCTGAAACTTGTTTTGCTAGTCCTACATATTTTTCTAGGAGTATCCCCACACTTATTATAATTTTCCCGGATACTTCATCGGAACACATTTATACCGTGGAGCAGAATCGGTATCTGCACTTTCATCAGAAAAGTGACTTTCCACATTATTATTAACTTACTATAATTATTTAAGCCTTCTCATAATTATTAGGGTCAATTATGGAATTATTTCCTAATTCTCATATTTAGTTAGTCTAATTTCTTAAATTAGCGGTGTGGGTTCTTACAATCTACCTTCGGCAATATTGAGGGAATAAATTATCTTAAGGAGACAATTATGTTGGGCTCGAATTTCTTCCACTATTCTACATACTGTGTTTATCCTTTTCCTGTACGGTGAGTCTATTCTTATTTTTTATTGCATTGTGTTTGATAATTTCTTTTAATTTTCTGTGTTACATTCAGATTCAAGTCTTTTGGTGATCGTTCACCCACTTTCTTTTACAACAATCTTAAGACAATTTGTGATTTGAATATATTTTCGCTACATTTTATCTTCTCTTTTAATTTACTATTTTTCCGTGCAATTTGTATTAATATGTGTGATTAATTCGACTTTTTATTTGTGTAACAGAAACGGCTAGTGCAAGTACAAACTTTTCCATTGCTTATGTTCCAATTCATGCTGACCAACCCAAAAAAATTAATGGGAGTGATTTTAAGCGTTGGCAACAGATGATACTATTTTATTTGACAACTCTAAGTCTGACATGGTTCCTCAAATAAGATGCTCCTAAGTTGGAAGAGGGATAAGGAGAGGGTTGTTGCCATTGATGCTTGGAAGCATTCTGACTTCCTTTGCCAAAGTTATATTCTCAATAGTCTAGACAACAGATTGTACAATGTGTATAGTATCCTGAAGACTAGTAAGGAACTATGGGATAGCCTGGAGAAGAAGTATAAAACCGAGGATGCTGCTTTAAAGAAGTTTATAGTTGGCAGATTCTTGGACTTCAAGATGCAAGACTCCAAATCTGTTGTGAGTTAGGTTGAAGAACTTCAAGTGATTGTGCATGAGATTTATGCTGAAGGAATGTCTCTTAGTGAGTCTTTCCAAGTTGCTACTTTCATAGAAAATTATTGAATTCTTGGAAAGATTTCAAGAATTATCTCAAACATAAGAGCTAGAAACTTTCACTTGAAGATCCGATTATGAGACTGAAGATAACAAGATTTCTGAAAAGAAAAATGGCAATAACCCTATGGTCTCTAAGGCTAATATTGTTGAAGAGGGATCAAGGTCAAAGAAGTGGAAATATTCTGAAGAAGGAAATGCTAAGCAAGGAAAGAACAAAAAGTTTAAAGGCAATTGTTACAATTATGGGAACTCTGGCCACCGTGTAAGGGACTGTAAGAAGGAACAAAAGAAAGATCAGAGGAAGCCACAAAAATTCAAGAAGAAGACCACCCAAGCTAACATGGTTGATATTGCTGAGAAGGTTGAAGACCTGAATCTGGCAGCAGTGGTGATAGAGTGTAATCTGGTAGGAGATACTAAGGAATGGTGGGTGGACACTGGTGCCACCAGACATGTATATTCAAATAAGTGGATTTTCTCCTCCTATACTCCTACAAATAATGATGAGAAACTTTATATGGATAATTCATCTACTTCAAAAGTTAAAGGTTTGGAGAAAGTGGCTTTGAAGATTACATCTAGCAAGATAGTAACATTCAATGATGTGCTCTATGTGCCTGATATTCACAAGAACTTAATTTCTGGATATTTGTTGAGCAAGAATGACCTTAAACTTGTATTTATTTCTGATAAGTTTGTACTTACTAGGAATGATGTGCATGTAGGAAAGGGTTACCTTAGTGAGGACCTTTTCAAGATGAATGTGATGACTGTAACCAATAAAATTAATATTAATAATATTACTACTTATGTTTACTTGCTTGAGTCTTCTAATTTATGGCATAATAGATTAGGACAATTTGATTTTAAATCAATTAAGAGTTTAATTCATTTAGACTTATTGCCTAAATTTGAATGTATAAATAATAAATGTCAGATGTGTGTTGAGTCAAATTTTTCGAAATCACCTTTTAAATCGATTGAAAGATCAACCAAGTTGTTAGATTTAATATATAATGATCTATGTGACATGAAATCTGTACCATCTAGGGGTAATAAGAAATATTTTATTACTTTTATTGATGATTGCAGTAGATATTGTTATATTTATTTACTTAACAATAAAGATGAGGCTATTGTAGCTTTTAGATAATATAAAAGTGAAGTTAAAAATCAAATTAACAAGAAAATTAAAATAATAAGGAGCGATCGTGGGGGAGAATATGATGGCCCCTTCGAGGAATTCTGTATAGAGTCTGGTATTATACATTAGACAACTGCTCTGTATTCACCGCAATCAAATGGGATTACAGAGAGGAAAAATTGAATGTCGAAAGAAATGATGAATGTTATGTTGATCACGTCCGGTTTACCATAAAACTTGTGGGGGGAAGCAATTTTAAAGGCTAACTATATTATTAATAGAGTGCTCCACAAGAAGATAAAAAGCATATCATACGAAGTATGGAAAGAGAAGAAATTATCCTTAAAATACTTAAGAGTGTGGGAGTATTTGGCTAAGGTTGCGGTTCCAAAACCTAAAAGGTTAAAGATTGGACTTACAACCGTGGATTGTGTATTCATTGGTTATGCACTTAATAGTAGTGTGTATTAGTTTTTAGTTTATAATCAGATGTCTCAGATATACATATGAATACGATTATTGAGTCAAGAGACGCTACATTCTTTGAAGACGTATTTTCTTATAACAAGGTATATGAATCAAGTAATAATAATAACATTGTGAAACCTCGGGATGCTACAACTAGTGTTGATCCTATAGAGGATGAACCTAGACGTAGTAAAAGGCAAAGGTCCACCACATCCTTTGGACCAGATTTTATGACATATTTGTTAGAAAATGAGCCTCGAACATATAAAGAGGCTTTAACATCTCCGGAAGCACCATTTTAGGAAGAGGCTATCAATAGTAAGATTGAGTCTACCCTATAGAATCACACCTGGGAATTGGTAGATCTTCCTCCTAGCAATAAGCCTCTAGGAAGTAAGTAGGTCTTCAAAAGAAATATAAAGGAAGATGGCACTACTGATAAATATAAAGCTGGGCTTGTGTTAAAAGGCTACAGAAAACGTGAAGTCCTCGATTACTTCGATACTTATTCACTATTGCTCACCGGTAAGTATACCGATCACACAAGTAATAAAGTGATAAGAAAAGTTCGTCTCCACAAAGATTGGGATCTAATATCAATTAAACTTTTTCTTAAAGAATGGAAGAATTCAAATAGGGTTTGTGACAAATATTGTCAATTTGATGGAAATTGAGAAATGAAATTAAAAGACTTATTTTTGTATTTTTGTTTTGAGAAATGAAAATAAGAACAAAGATGGATTTTTTTAAAATATGAAAGAAACATTGCAGCCAGGGTTCATTCACCAAATGATCCCCGCTTTTTACTCCGGATTGATTTACAATAATCATCTATATAATCACTCAGATAAGTTATCATCTAAAAAAGATTTAATAGTTAACCCTAAATTCCTTGCAGGGTTAACCCTTTAATCCCATGAGGAACCCCAATTCCTTGCAATGTTTCTCATGGGATCAAGCAATGGGCGTGATAATTTAAGCATCTGCAATCAAATAAACGTCTATTTCTAGCACGCATACAGATCTTTATCTTACCCCCTTTCGAGATCAAAACCCCAATATTCCTATCTAGGATTTTGATCCTCAGAATATCCCCAACTATTAGATCGATCAATTCTAACAAAGGAAATATCAAATTCGCACAGAGTAATGATAAAGATGATTATATAAATCAAAAACCATAAACCAATCCTTTGTATCAAGGGTTCACATATGGATCGTGACCCTGACTACATTAAAAAGATCTAGCCAATCAACATCATGATCGCAGATCTAAAATTCAACATAAACTAAAATAAAAGATAAAGAAAATACAAAGAAGGAGATGAAGAACGAAGAACGCGAAGAACCACAGTTTCCTCCTTTCCTCTCTCAAGTTTTCAGATCTGAATTCGCCTCCTAGGGTTCTGGTGATAGGGTATATTTATAGCCTCTTTCCTTTCTTCCAAAAATGCCCTTTCGAAACACGGTACTTCTTTCCCGTAAACCGGCGCCAGGTTGGCGCTAGTCAGCGCCACGCTACTTCCTGAAATGAAAATTCAAAACTGCATCTTCGTAAAACGACGCCAGTAGGCGCCATAGGGGCGCTAGTTTGCGCCATTTTCTTTCTCCTTGGGGTGCTAGTTTGTGCCACTCTTCCTTCTTCTTGGGCGCTACAAGGCGCCATGATTCTGGACATATTTTTGTCTTGGTTTGGCGCTAAGTAGCGCCACTTTGGTGCTACTTAGCGCCACTTTACTGACTTTGCTGCAAAGTTCGTAAACTGGCGCGGGTTCGCGCCAGTGTGGTCCCGGTCTACGCCATGCTTCTGGAATTATGGACTTGCATCAACACTCTTTTAAAGTTTGTAGTTTTCACTTCTTTTACCTGTATAAATACAACTAATAGGTGAGAAGTATGATTGAAAAGAAAGAATCAATATAATTAGCAAATATATATATAAGTTTCTCTTTTATGAATCAATTCTTAACAATTTTAACACAGAAAACTACACTTTCCAGAGGCACATCATTCACCCGTTGCAAGAATTACATCCATTAGGTTGTTAGTCGTAGTAGCTGCGTTGAATGGGTTAGAAATCCATCAAATGGATGTTAAGTCCGCCTTCTTGAATGGTGATTTAGAATTAGAAATCTACTTAGAACAATGATGGGACGAAAATTGGTTCCCATCTAAGCCCATTTTGATGGCAAAATACCATTTGTTCCCTCACTTGATGAGCAACTTTAGCATTAAAAACACATGATTTATATCTTTACCACAAAAACATAGTGGGGAACAGAATGTGATGTAATCTTTTGGAAAATATATATAAAGGGAACGGATTTAGAACATTAAATACACCTGCTTCACTTACCCAATCTCTCTGACCATTTTTCAGGAAACGGAGAAAAGAAGTCTTAAATTAAACACAAGTGGGCAACAATCAACCAAGGAGATACGTATGCAGCAGGGAATAAACGGTTCCTATAGGCTAAAAAGGAAAGCAAGGCATGGGAGGTTCAGAAGGAAAGACAAATCTCAACAAAAATTGTCTCATTCAGCCACATGCGTCCCTCAAAGCATTGTTCACACTGCCTCTTTCATGCAGTCAAGAAACTGACTCTAAGGGGTTTACAAGCTTTCCATTCACTCTTCTTCCTATAAATATGACGTCCCAGCATGAAGAAATCCATCTAATTCCTTAAGAAGAGATCACTTAATTTATTTTTGTATAGTTTTAACTTTAGTTAAGTGACAACACTTCTTCTTCTTTCTGTATCACTCACTTGAGACTCCTCACGATCAACAACCATCTTCTCCACTTTTCATTTTGTTGTAATCAATTTGTTTTCAATTAAATACAAGTTTCATTTCTCTCCTTTCCACTCATTATCTCTGAACTGAATCTCGGGTCTATGGGACTTCAGTTTAGAATAATTATGTTTAAACTAGTAGCCATGGGCTAAACTATCTATGGAATGGAAATACTGCAAACTTCTTAAAGAGATATTTTCGAAACTATTGTATTACAGCTTTTGTGTTTCTCTAGTTAAGTTTGCTATATTCATTGTGTATATTTGGAAATCAAACACATACTGAGAAAGGATCTTAAATAAGGAAAGGATTTCAGACAGCTTAACCAGAGGGGGAAGGCAGTCTTGTGGAAACAATACTGCTGGTTGCCTTAGGAATAAGGGACCACCCCGTTTACTCAAAGGTCCTGTACCCAGTACCTGTTGGAGTCAAGGGAGCCATAGGAATATGGAAACTTGTGAGTCATCTAGTCCATGAGCTGAGAAATCAGAGTTGACAGAGAAGAGACTGGAACAAATACAAAAGTGTTGAGTCTTGAGTAAAGAAAATAATTATTTATGAATGGAGCAGTGGATCCGTTCCTTCTGTTATTACTGTTTTAAAACCATCCACCTTGTTGTCTCTTAATTACTATTATTACTTTTTATTTTTCTTCTTTATTTAATCTTGTATCTATAAAACTCTCATGAACATTGTTGTTCCTTCTCTCAATAAGAAGGATAACATACATAACGAAGCGATGAACTGTTTGCTATCGGATTGAACCTACTGTCCTCGAGGAATGTTGTCAAGACAGTAGGGAACATTTGGCCAAACAGGTCAAAAACTAACTTTTCTTTTCATTTTCATTCTTTATGAAATAGTATAAGACATTAATTAGAGTTCTATCCTTGTGGGAACGATAATCTGGGCATAATACTCCCATTTATTACTTGATGCGTGCACTTGCGCACTTGGGTTGAGCTACGAGAGCAACTGTGTCTTCTCTTAACGAACTAAGGAACGTTCTACAACATATATATATTTTCCACCCAACAAGATTTTGAACCAACAAACAACCTGAAGGTTTCATTGTCCCAGGATAAGAACGGAAAGTTTATCGCTTAATAAAATCCTTTTACAGGTTAAAACATTCTCTAAAACAATGGCATGCGAAATTTGACAAGGTGTACACAAAAGCCGGTAGACATGATACTAATTGGCCAAAGCCGGTACCTAATTGAGGATGTTCCTAATTGAGGATGTTCCTAATTGGCCAAAGCCGGTACCATCCGTATGCATACACTGTGATAGCCAAGCAGCTATTGGAAGGGCCAAGAACTTCATGTATAATGGTAAGACTAGACATATATGTCGTAGACATGATACCGTAAGAAAACTACTCTTAAATGGAATCATTACAATTGACTATGTTAAGTCTAAAGAGAACATAGAGGATCCGTTAACCAAATAGATTCCTAGAGAATTGGTTGATAATTTTTCGAAAGGAATCGGTTTAAGGCCTAGAAAATGTTGATCATTACGGTAACTCTATCTTGATGAATGGAGATCCCACGAATTAGGTTCAAAGAGACAGCTAAGTGATGTTCGACTGTTAAAACATTATGGAGTTTCTAAACTCATACTAATTCTTATGACAAGACAATGTATTTATGAGGGTAAGCATTTAGGTTTTTAATGATTTCTTAATCTAACATGTTCAGATGATGTATAGTGAGTTACGTCACAAGGAATAACCTATGTGAGTGTGAAGTGAGAGCCGCTTCTATGAGAATTTTTTAAAGGCTGATTCTCTAGAACACTCACAAAACTAGGCAAGTGTCCTATGGCCAAAATGGGCACAACAAAGGACCAACGATGTTAGAGAAGCAATTGTGTGACTCCTATTGTCTAGGTGTACACAAAAGGTCGAAGGTTCAAAGTTGCCATAACCACTGATTGACCGAGTACATCCGATAGGTTTTACTAGGGAAGGTTGAAAGGTAACCCCTACCTATCTCGATGCAATTGTTTCTCATTGAGGAATTACAATTTCCATTTACATTCATTCACATATATTCAGGATGAATTGACTTCTTACTATGTGGGGGATTGTTGAATTTTAAGTATAAAATCTTCATGGGTTATAGATAAGAAGGGGTTTGAAAGAAGAAGAAAACAAGGAAGACGAAAGGGTGTGTGGGTTATAAGGAGTCTCACATTAGAGGACTAATAAGACGTGAAAGAGTATATAAGCTCCTACCTCACACTCCTAAATTACCCCTTGGGGCACTACACATTTTATGGAGGGGAGAGGAGCTATGTAAGAACCTGCACCGATAATTTTGGAAATTAATTAAATAAAGGGAAAACTTTACTTTCACCCACTGTGGTTTGTGTGTATATCATTTAGCACCCTGTGGTTTAAAAATTATCATTTATATCCCTTGTGGTTGCACTATGTATCATCTAACTCCCTGAATGACTAAAATATCCTCATTACCCTAATAAAGAAAATACTAAATTTAAAATAAAATAATAAAATTATCCCTAATTAAAATTAAAACCCTAATACCCTTTCTTTATTCTAATTTTGCAGAGGATGCTTTCTCCTTTTGATACACTTTGAGGTGCTTGGATTCTCTATTCTAATACAGTCTACAGAAGAAGTCGTGCTTTCTACCTTTGTCGTACACTTTTTGGTATGCATACCCATATGCGGTTTTCTTTTTGTTTAATACATTTATTTTGTTACTTTTGTTTTGTCTTCTCATTGTAAAGTGTTAATTTTCTATCTGATGTCTTGTTTGCCTCTTATTTGTTTTATTATTTTCTTGTATTCGTCTCTCAATGTCACTTTAATTGAAATATAGTATACTATAAATAGACTGAATATCTCATTTTTACTACAATTAGTCTGAATATTGATGATTGTCTATGATTACAAATATGTTAACAAGTTCTTCAAACTTTAAGAGGATCAGGGGAAGCGGTGAATTGGATTTGCTAATTTTTTTAGAACTTTTTTCAAACCTTTGCTTTAATGTAACTTTTTTGTGTGGTGAAATTGCTTTAATGTATTTAAATACATGGATAATGATAATATGGGCATTTCTCCATCAAGTATACTAGCACACAACCAAGAACACAGTATTTTAAGATTGCTTTTGCTATAAAAGCCTAAGTCCTATAAATCTATGGTCCCTGGACTTGGCCTTACTCATTTGCTTTGTCATTATCAAAATAACAATAAATTTTGCATTCACAAAATTCACCATTCATTTGTTATCTACCTGCAAGTAGTGCTTAGAGTCACTTATCTGTGCATTTGAGGTGGATAGGCCATTTGACATGAATAGATGACTTCGCGGATTTTTCTTCATTTTTTTTAAAGTTGTTAAGTCTTTTGATCCTTATTTTGTTAATGGATAGGCCAATTGAGATGTCAGAAGAGAGAGATGCACTAAGCGAAATGGATATGGGGGAATTAAGCGAAATGAATATAGAGGAATTTATGGAACTTGATCCTAATGTTGATGAATTGCGATCACTAGATGGAAGTGACTTTGATGAACAACTAAATGGGTCTGGATACCTTGATTTCATGACAAATACTAATATCAGCGATACTAAAATAGAACTTGGGATGAAATTTACAAATGCTGATGAATTTAGGAAAGCCTTGAGGGAATGGGCTATTCCAAAAGGATATGACTATGAGTTTGAGCATAATGAAAGAAAAAGAGTCACAGTTAAATGTAAGGAGCAACCTAGTCGGTGTCCATTTAGAGTGCATGCATCATTAATTTCAGGGGAGCAGACATTTCAGATTAAAACTTTCAAGCCTGAGCACTCATGTCCTAGAAATTCTAGGAATTCTAAAATGAATTCAACATATCTTGCAGAGAAGCTTTTAGAATATTTCAGAGCTAACCCAAAAGAGAGCACAAAAGGAATCCAAAGCAGGCTTTTGAGGACCACAGGTTTTGAAGTTAGTACACAAAAAATTTATAGGGCCAGAAAAGTTGCAATGAAGACAATACTTGGAGACCATTCGAGGCAATTTTTCTTAATTCGAGCATATTACGAGCTTATCTTACAAACAAATCCCGGCAGTACAGCTGTGCTTAACTGTGAGCCCCAACCACCAATAATGAACAATGGTATAATAAAGGAGCTTCCTCCTAGGTTCCAGCGCATATATGTTAGCTTCCATGCATGTAAAGCTGGGTTTATCACAGGTTGTCGGCCTATCATTGGTCTTGATGGATGCTTCTTGAAATCGCACTTTGGAGGCCATTTACTAAGTGCAATTGGAAGGGACAGAGATGACGGCATGTTTCCTATTGCAATGGCTATTGTAGACGCAGGAAATAGAGACAGTTGGACATGGTTTATGTTCCAGCTTCTTAATGACATGTGTGGGGTTGATCCTACCAACATAGTATTTATTTCAGACATGCAAAAGGTAAATCCACTTTTATTTTAATTAATATCACATATAATGCATTGCAATTTTATGCTTTATTTATAATTAATGCAGGGATTGGTCCAAACCTTTGAAGATCTATTACCATACACAGAACATAGATTTTGTTTGAAGCATTTGAATGAAAGTTCAAGAAGCAGTGGAAAGGAAGCATTACCAGGATATGCTTTGGCAAACAACACTTGCAACTACCATTTGTCAATTCGAAAAGGTTATGAAAAAGTTAGAAAAAACTGAAGATGGAAAAGCTTATCAATATTTAAAACGCCTCAAGCCTAGCTCTTGGACTAAATCGCATTTTAGTTTCAAAGCTAAGACTGATGTGTTAGTGAACAATATCAGTGAGTGCTTCAATGCCTATATACTACAAGAGAGGGAGCTTCCAATAATGTCATTGATTGAAGGCATACGGACAAAATTGATGAAGCGATTATATATGAAGAGAACTGGTATGGAAGCATATGCTGATAAAATAACTCCAAACATACAAAAACGCTTAGAGAGGATCAAGGCCAATTCAAGAGACTGTGTCCCAACACCAGCAGGTGGCAAAAAGTTTGAAGTAAAGTGTAAGGGGAAGAATTTCACGGTTGAGTTGGAGACGAGGAGTTGCTCATGCAGATTATGGGGGTTAACTGGTATTCCTTGTGTGCACGTAATATCAGCAATTAGATATTGTAGAGAAGATCCGGATGATTATGTTGATCAATTCTTCTATAAGAATATGTACTTAAAGACATATTCAGAAATCATAAACCCTATGCCTGACATTGAAGAAAGTCTAGGAAGCACAAGTGATGCAATTGCTGCACCAATAATAAAGAAACCACCTGGTAGGCCAAAAAAGCTTAGATGAAGACAACCTGATGAGCCAAGAAATCTTTGCAAAGTTACTAGAATGTATATGCCTATTAAATGTGAGAATTGTGGTAAGGAAGGCCATAATGTGAGAAATTGTAAAGCTTCTGTGATTGGGGAAACAACATGGCAAAGGAGGGTAAGAATACAAAAGGAACAAGATCAAATGAGGGCTTACCATTCTGCACAAATGTCAAAAGCTATAGCATAACAGGTAGTTTTAATTTCAATTCCAAAAACAATAATATCATATTTTCCAATTTGAATATCTAGTTTTAGTTATTATTGATCTTTTATGATTCTGTAGATGATTACAAGTTCAAGGATGCCTAGTGTTGGTTCAAGTGACATGCCTTGGGTTGGTCCAAATGCAGTTGGAAGTTCAAGCATAGCTGGAATTTCAAGTGCTAGTGAATCACAACCACCATAGCAACGCCAATAGCATTCAAATTCAGCAATTTTTTTTGAGATAATAGAAATTTTTATATGATACTTAATTATTTTGTGAACTCAGTATTGGTATTAGTATTGTAATTGAAAAATACTATTATTGAAGTTTTAACAGAGAACATTGACTCTTGAAGAAAAACATGTCAACTTTTTGGCAATCTGCAGAGGGTGCTTTTTGGCAATCTGCATAGCCATTTTTTTGGTTCCCTACAATGATAATTCTTGTTTTTAAGATTTCTCACTTGCCAAAGCCAAATATATGTTGAGAAACACATGTATCATTTTTATATTGAAGCACTTTGATAAATCGAGTGCAAGGCCAGGGTATCTATTCGATTACCCTATGGGCCAATATCAACAGCAAAATATTGGATAACAAAAAGAAGGTGGGAGAGATGTGCCATACCATATCATCATGTCATGAGTGTATTATACCCAACATTTAAGGTCTTGGGAAACACTTAATCTTATTCACATTACTGATACTGTACCTGTACCTTAGGGGGATTCCGATTTCTTCAAACACTTTTTCAAACACATTATGTTATGTAAGTAGGAGTGGGTATATGTATTACTGCAAGTGATGTTTGCTGTCAACATTTCCATTTCTCGATTACATCACATTTTGTTTCAAGTGAATCAAATGCATATATCTTCAAAAACATGATGCACGAATCCTATGTAATTTTTGTCTTCTATGTTTGTCTGTCCTTTACTACTTTGATACCATTATATTAATACAAGAATCCTTCTCCTATTCAACGTTTTTTTTTTTGCACCTTCTCATATACATATGTTTAATTTGTTTTAGTTACAAGTAATCGCTCTTTTTATTCTTCTTTTTTTAAAAAAAAAAACATGCATGCTGTTCAAGTATATTTTTTTTTTAGTTTATAGTTTATCACTTTTGATTTGCACATGTTGGTCTTTCTAATGCTTATTAGACTATTATTTGTTTTTGTTATGGACCTGTGCGAAAGGCCCGCGAAGTCGGCCCACTTCAGCAACCCGGTGAGAGGCCCATGCAGTCAAGCCCATTACGTCAACCCGGCAACGCTCGAGCTCGGCACGTTACCTCTAGTAAAAGCCTAATGGATCGCATTTAAGGGAATATAACGCTCGGCACGTTACATCTCGTAACGGCCGACCAAGATGTAATGGCCCCCGCCCCATTACAGCTCAGCTCCATGTTTCAACCATAGGAACAACCCCTATAAAAGGAAGGGCTCATCGACGGTAAAACACACACTATTGACTACATTCACCATCCTCGCTACACTGATACTGCAGTCATATTCTTTACATTTGACGATCAAGCTAGGTTTAGGGATATCTTTACAGTAGATACTCCTAACCAAGGTTGTACGATCCAAAGTGACCAATCAGCCTGATAAGGGCTGAACATTCCTGTCCCCAAGACAGAACATTGGTGCTATCTGTGGGAAACGAACCCACGACTAAAAAATGGTGGTTCACATGAGAAGCAACAGTCAGCCAAATCCACCGCTGCAACCGGTTTTGGAAGAAATCACTCAACCCCAAAACCGGCCGAATGATGGTGTGGACCACGATCATGTGCATCTCAGCGAAGACGTCTCTGACTCTGCTTCTACCCTTATGAGGCAGGAGCGGCGTCAGTCAGACGCTCTGGCCCCACCTAGGACATACCCGTCCATGCCTGCCAGGGAATTACCTGGCAATGTCGCCCAGTCGGTCGATCCCGAATCCCGGGTGGCCCACACTGCTCTTACCGCCGTTCTACAACGCATGACGGAGATGGAGGATCGCACCAACCTTCAACGTCAGCACGACCTTCGAGTAATGCATGATGAGCATCTGCGAGGGATCCGTGACCTAGAGCATCGTTTGAGGGGAATAATTAAACCCCGGCGGGATGGCGGACGAAGCCACAATGGCAACCCATCTCAACAGAACCAGGCTCAAAGACATGGACCTAGCCCAGCACATGAAAGCATGTGAAAAAATGTGATAGTTGCCAAAAGCATGCTAAGCATATTCTCTCACCACCAGAAGAAATGAGGTACATCTCAGCTCCATGACCATTCTTTAAATGGGGGATGGACCTCTTGGGACCCTTCAAAGCAGCTGAAGGACAACTGAAATGGCTAATCGTGGCAGTAGATTATTTCACCAAGTGGATAGAGGCCGAGCCAGTAGCCACCATCACCTCGGCAAGAATACATAAATTCTTTGAGAAGAGCATAATTTCCAGGTTTGGAATACCAGCCGAGTTGGTCACAGACAATGGATCACAGTTCGTTGACAAAAAATTCCAACAGTTGATGCAGGACTTTTATATTACGCATCGATTCGCTTCTGTCGAGCACCCACAATTAAACGGACAGGCCAAAGCAGCAAACAAAATAATCGTGGACGGCCTCCGAAAGCGAATGACAAACGCCAAAGGAAGTTGGGTTCAGCAACTACACTTTGTCCTTTGGGGGTATAGAACAAGTACTCAGACGTCAACAGGGGAAACCCCTTTTCGGTTAACATACGGTTGTGAAGCTATGATGCCGGTGGAAGTCGGAGAGACTTCTTGGAGATGAATGAATAGCATGACGCAGGGCGAGCAACAAAACAGTAGATTGCTTACTGCCGAGTTAGACCTCATTGAGGAAACTCGAGTCCTAGCTCATTGCCACGACATTATAGCCAAACAGCAGATGGCGGCCAGACATAATAAGAAGGTGCGACCAAGAAGCTTCTAGGTCAATGATCTGGTTCTCAGAAGAGCAGATATCGGCAACCGAAATGCACGGGAAGGCAAATTGGCTGCCAATTGGGATGGACCTTACCGGGTTCAGCATAAGCTCAGAAAGGGTGCATATGTCCTAGAAACAATTGAGGGCAAACCAATTAAGAGAACATGGAATGCAGACAAGTTAAAGACATATTACAGCTGAATGACTCTCATCTGTTTTATAGAAGAAGCTATCCTCTCTTAGGGACTTTATTTTAAAGCCAAATATGCTGGCACTATTCATGTAATACTCGAACTGGTAATAAATAAATGAGGAATTATTTCTTATTAAAGATTTACTCTTGTTTGTTATTAGTATCGAATACAAACCAAGGAATAAGCTGCAATCAGCCAAAACGACCCTGATCAGGTCAAAATGCCCATTACTTTTTGCCTTCAAAAAGGACGCGTAGGTACCATGATTGCCTTTACCTTGGAAAAATTTATACACAGATGCGTCTGAAATGATGAAATGTTTTGTATGCCGATTTAGCTTACATAGCTAAGTCAAAAAATATATATGCGTCATGGATAAATGACAAAATCAGAATCCGTTTAAACATGCTTTGACCTCGGCCAGGTTATATAAATTAAACTCGTGTAAATCGAACTCGAGCATATACTCATCCAAATATACGATATGTGAAAGCCGGGTATAAACCGGAAATATTCATTACATCTCAAAAAGAGGCTCTTAAAGATCCCCAACAAAAATTTGAAACAAATAAAAACTAGGGGACATAAGGAGGACGCATGCTAGTTTCTTTTCCCTTTTCCACCACAGCTCTATCTTCACTTGGTGTAGCCGAGTCATAGGGCGGGGATTCTGGAGGGCAGCCAACAATAGCACCATTACTCATGTAAGCCTGAGAATGGATACCACGGGTGATGAACTGAAGGCCCGGATTTACAACTTGCAGTTGGCTGAGAGCATTCTCAAAAGTACCGGTTATGGCCTTCTCGAGTTCGCTCCGGTATGCTTGGGCAGTGCCTTCAGTTTCCTCCAGCTTTGCCTCCAAATCTTCAAAATTCTGCTTAAAGTTTGTCAAGGACTTGTGATTGAAATTATGCACAGATTTTTGGTCCTTATGTTCCTTCTGGAGCTTAGCCAGAGCCTCCCTGGTGGATGAGAGATCTTTCATGATCTTCTCTCTTTCTCCCTTCTCCTTCTCCTGATCTTCCCTCGCCGTCTTTAAGTCGGCCAACACCTTCGACTTCTCTACCTGACAAGCAGCTAAGTCATTAAAGGTACGAATATAGTCATTTTTCAATGACAGCAAAGGTCGGACCATAGCTGACATCTTCATGCAACCTATCTTCATATCCTCCAATTCCTTGATTTGCGTGGCAGTAAAAGGGGAGGAGTTGAAAAATATTTCAGGAGGGCAAATGGCCTCCCGCAGAGGGTTAGTGATCCCTGACTTCCACAGAACATGCTTTGAAATTCCAGCAGAAGGTGGAGGCATAATAACGGCCGGAATCACCGGGGGAGCAACCGGGTTCCCCTTATCCGGCTTCCCCTTCGATTTCTCAACCACTGCCTTAGCTTTTTAGACGGCAGGTCTTTTCGGCTGTTCTTCTGTGACCTTCCGTTTTTTGTTAGGAGGGTCCACGGATTTCCCAGCAGCACCTCGGCTCAAAATCGACAACCAACTGGGTTGGTCGCTCTTCTTACTCGGCTGATCATCTTGAGCTTGACCTGCCATATTGGGAACTGCAAAGCAACTGTTAGGCACAGCCACAAAATTTCATAAGACAATCAAAGATGCGAAGATAAACATACTCAATTCCATGTCAAGCTCCTCTTGAGATTTGTAAATCAGCGAGGCAACACTGGCAGGCTTTCGGGTTTGTAGATAATTCCCAATAGCAATTGCCATGTTGACATCCGAAGGACTCAACTCTGACTCACTAAAACGATAGCTTGCAGGGGGAAACCGGAAGTGGTCAGGCGACCAACATAAGGGAAACTTCCCCTATACATCCTCAGTCCCACAGTTACTGAGGAACCACACATCCTTTCCAGGATGTGCGGAGACTTTAAAAAATTGGTCTTTAAAGTTTTTAAAAGACTCAGTATATACTCGAAACAATCTACGACCCGGAACACCACGAACAGTAACCCATCCCTTTCGTTCAGGGGGTTCGCGACCGGTACGACAGGAAACGACTTGGAAAAAATAGAAAAAGACACAGACTGAAGGTATGAGAGTCAGGTATGCACAAAAACGCTCAAAAGCTTTTACAAAACCCCAGCCGTTGGAATGGAGTTGGGTGGGGGATATATGCAAGTGATTCAGAATTTCTATTTGAAACTTGGTCAAAGGAAATCGAACACCTAATTGGGTTATCACATCGATGTAAAAGAAAAAAGAGCATGAATCATCTTCTGCCCCTCCAGAAAAAACCGATTCATCTTCGGCTGGAGGGCGAATGTCATAATTTTCCAATTGGCCAGCAGGAAGGCTAGCCACATCATCGGAATTCATCCTGGACGTTGTGTTTAACACTTCATACGTTACCCAAGGGAACTGAGAAACTAAGGAAGTAGGGGGAGACTCAAAACATGACTCGGTCGAACCCGACTCATCTACACCTTCTTCAGGGAAACATGTCATTAATACCTAGAAATGAAAAAACAAAAAAAGGGGATCAGATGAGGATGGATATACCTGAATTTAAAGTGCTATCAAATGAATCACTAGATGATGACGACGACAAGTCAAAAATTGTAATTGGCTCATTAACCCGGCCAGATGGAGGAGTAGAATCTGGAATGTTCCCATGACGGCAACTATCAAGAGTTGATTCGGCCAAAGAATCACATCCTTGTTGGACGAGTTGAGAACTCAGATAAACACAAGAAAAGCAAGGAACATCTTTGGAAGAAGGAAGAGAACGACGAAAACCTCCAAATTTAGAGCCCGAATGATTCGGACTCTCAGACGAGGACGGGGGAAGAATAGGTGATGGAACACGGGGGCGTGAGGCTACACGACCCTTTCGACCGCCTTTACGTGATCTTGAACCACGGTACCCGCGAAGCATGGCTTTCCGTTCTTCCTCTTCGGTACTGGGAATCCCCCAAAGCCAATAGCGGGCACCAGGAGAAATGCTTTCCAACAAATTGGAATCTATGTCATTCTCTTGGCTACAACGCAAAGCTGGGAAGAAAAGTCTTTTCCTTCCCATTTTTCGTGTGAGAGTTAAGGATACTTGGAAAAGGAAATGTCACAGCAGGAAAATGGCAGCAACATTCCAAGACAGAAAAGAGAAAGAGGATGATGCTAGACTACATATGAAATGCAATTAAGGGAGGAAGAGCACAACACAGAAATAAGAAGAAGCAAAGTAAGGATTTCAAAAATACCTGATTATGGAAGCTACGTGAACAAAGTGAGTGATTTGCAGCAAAGCAAGTCAGGAACCACGAAAGCTTATGAGGAAAATGAATGGTAAGAGAAAAACGATGAAGGGAAATGGAAATAAACTACAGAATAAAAAGAAACTACACGAAGACCAAAGAGCAAGGCTATTAAGGTCATTTAAATTCCATCGTGTGTAACAACCGCCAAAAATCGCGAGTAAAGGGTGAGGCAGTATGGAATAACAAAAGACGCAACCACCCCATCACCGCAAAAGGCAATGATTCGACGCACAAAATGATGGCATCCATAAACACGCACGGTAAACAAGACTGCACAAGGTAGTTGCAGCACGCAAAGGCATGCGAACAGCGACGCATGGCCAAATGTACGGTTAGCAATTCACAAAGGGAAAGCATCTTCCGAATTCTAAAAAGTGATTCGGACATAAACAAGAAATCCAACAAAACTCTACAAACATGTCCACACCGGGTTACTACAAACATGTTCACACCGGGTTACATATTCACATTACGTACACCCAGGCAACCCGAAGGTACGGATAGCCTGGTTGGGGGCAACTGTTATGGACTTGTGCGAAAGGCCCGCGAAGTCGGCCCTCTTCAGCAACCCGGTGAGAGGCCCATGCAGTCAAGCCAATTACGTCAACCCGGCAACGCTCGAGCTCGACACGTTACCTCTAGTAAAAGCCTAACGGATCGCATTTAAGGGAATATAACGCTCGGCATGTTACATCTCGTAGCGGCCGACCAAGCTGTAATGGCCCCCGCACCATTACAGCTCAGCTCCACGTTTCAACCATAGGAACAGCCCCTATAAAAGGAAGGGCTCATCGACGGTAAAACACACACTATTGACTACATTCACCATCCTCACTACACTGATACTGCAGTCATATTCTTTACATTTGACGATCAAGCAAGGTTTAGGGATATCTTTACAGTAGATACTCCTAACCAAGGCTGTACAATCCAAAGTGACCAATCAGCCTGATAAGGGCTGAACATTCCTGTCCCCAAGATAGAACAGTTTTTAATTTATTTTTTATCTCAACCGTATGTAATGAGAGCGCATGAGTTATTTTTTTTGTATTGATTTTATTTTGTTGCATTTGCAATATGGAAACCATATGCTGGGTTTTTTTTGTGTACAGAATGAAAAGTGGGTTTTCTTTTCTGATAATGATTTTGCTCCATAAGTTCACATAGTTCATTACTTGACAATAGTCTTGAGGCATTTTCATTAGATGGATCCACGACCACATAGTTCCCATTGCACCTTAATTTTAGTTTCCGAGCAAAAGTATAAACACAGCTTGAGATTTTAAGTAATAGTTTCCAGCCAGCTATGGGTATTTTTGATATTTTATATTATAAGGATATTTTAGTCATTTTGGGGGTCAAATGACACACAATGAAACCACATTGGGTGTAAGTGATAATTTTTGAACCACAGGGTGCTAAATGATACACACGCAAACCACAATGGGTGAAAGTGAAGTTTTCCCTTAAATAAATATGAGAATTAGAAAGTAATTCCATAATTGACCCTAATAATTATGAGAATGCTTAAATAATTATAGTAAGTGTGAAAGAATATTGAAAGTCGCTTTTCTGACGAAAAGTACAGATACCGGTTCTGCTCCACGGTATAAATGCGTACTGATGAAGTATCCCGCAAAATTATAATAAGTATGAGAATATTCCTAGAATAATATTTAGGACTAGTAAAACAAGTTTCAAGTAGAAATAATGAGAACTGGTGCCAAAACTGATACTGGCTATGTAAAAGCGTGTACCGGAAAGGTGCCGCAAAAAAATATATATGAAAAATCTTAGAAAAATGATTAGTTTCAGAATCCTAAGTTTGGGATTAAAATGCTACGCGTAGCAATTAGCGCTAATACAATGCGATTAAGCTTAAACCGGCTATAAATACAACATTTGGCACTAAACCCTAGGTATTCCTTTTGTTGCTACGTGAGTGATATCTCGCGAAATGCAGAAACTGCATTCTGTCGCGAAATATCTGGATATGATATCCGGATATGGGGTATGGTGATATCCGGATATGCATATGGATATCCGGATATGGCCGCGGCATATATCCGGATATTCTGGGAATTTCAGAATAGTAACTGTACTGTTCGTACGGAATGCTATTCTGGTTTTGTGGACCCATTATTGGTTAATGTGGACTTCTGTATAATTAATCTAAGTCAGAATCTAAGGGATTAAGGGCTTAGGACTTTGTGAGAAGCCTAAAGACATGAAATGTAAAAGGGAAGCATTATCTTTATGTTATATGCTTATGGATTATGGTTGTTGATATGATTGCTGGTCCAAAAATAGATTTTGATTCTGCTGTGTGTGGACTTTGAGCTTGGTTGGAATCTTATTTGGATAGTTAGCTTGTGAGGTAAGCTTTCGTGTCCTCTGTTTAGCCATTGTAGGTTCCACCAAACCCCATGGGGGAATGGTTTATATGCATGATGTGTTTTCATGATATACTGATTTATTGAAATGCTATTGAGCTATTATGTGCAAATGCTTATGGTGTGCATATGGTGTTCCACCTATACGGTAAGCCTGAGTATGTGGGGACATACAAGATGGTGAGGCTCTGGGTGAGGTACAAGCGGTGTTCCTTGTACTATTGTGGGTCGTAGACGTATGTAAATCCTGCATTTCTCTGGCCAGTAGAATAGTTGACACACATGGCATGATTATCTGCTGCGTTGCACTGATTTTGGAACTTATATTGTTAAACTGTTTTTAGAACTTATATTGCACATGAAAGTGAGCTTGGGGTGGAGAAATCCTTGAGGACCCCTTGCCTTACTGAGATTTCTGTTTAGAGATCTCACCCCACGTTTAGGGCACCATTTTCAGGGTTCAGGTAACTCGGGAGTTGAGACCTCGATCGGCAGGAGGCCGGAGCTGAGTTAGACCTTGCTGCTTATACTGTTATGATTGGATGCTGACATGCTTTATTATTATGTTGTTGTTGTTGAGACTCTGTTGGGTTTTGTTACCTTATTTGATGAGCATGGGAATTGTCCATGCCACGGTGCTTTTATTATTTATTTTTCTTCATTTAAACAAGCGTTTTTAATTTATCTCAACTTAGTCATATATACACTTGCCAAGTACCATTTAATTTCCCCTTGCATTTGCAGTTGCACTAAGGTTTAAAGTCTCGTCAATAAAGCCTACGAGAGTAGTGTTATAACAGTGTCATCTACATTAATTAATCCCGTCGATGTTTTTGACGGGACTGAACTGGAAATCTGACATGGAAGCCAATCTCGTCATGCACACTGATGAGACTGATCTCTTAAGTTGAATTGACGGGATTAACTGCTTTACTTTGGCACAACTTTTCAAATGTGCTTTTACTTGAAAAAACTTATGAAAAATATTGCTACTACGGTCGTTTTGTCCTGATTTGCACATTAATTAATTTTTTTTGTTTATTGGATCCTTTTTTGAATTTGATTTATATGATATTAATTATATTATATATTTTTAAATTATTTATTATAATATTTCTATATCTTTCAATTCAATACGATTTATTATACACGATACAAAAAATCGGCCAAACAATACCCAATACGTATTGCGATTCAACAACTTTGATTTTACCCATTAGCTCAAACCTCCATGTCCACACACACACACACATATATAAGAATTTTTTTTGCAGCTCACATAAGTTTTTAATGGATCCCACCATATATTAATTTAAAAAAATAACATAAAAATTGTAAAAAAAAATGATGTGTCATAGGCTGGAGAATAGCCTTCTGCAGTCGTAGCAGAAGCTATTCTCCCTATTAACATGTTAACATGTTAGATTGTGTATATAAATATATTAAAAGATTTTTGGGAGAGGTTATACTTACTACAAGCATCATGATGTATTTGTTGGATTCATGTAGTTATTTTAATTTACATAGTATGAATTTGTTTATTGAATCTGATGAAATATATGTTATTTAGTTTGAGCATTTTGCTTTTGAAAATGACTTAAATGCATATTGTATGAGTTTTGCTATGATTCATAATTCTGTTTGGACGTTGAAATTATGATTTTTGGTGTAGCAGAATTTGAGTACTTTGTAAAGTTGATTCATGGTTCTGGTTGGAAGTTAAAAATTAACAGGCTAATGGGTCAAGGCAGACCATTTATTTTTTTATAAATGGGTCAAACCAGGCTAACAGTTAGACTCATACTAGGCTTGGGCCAGGTCAAATTGGAATTTTTTGACGTAGGCTTGGATTTTTCGGGGCAAAGCTTGGCCCAGCCCACTTTCACCCCTACCTAAAACCCTCCCTTCCCTTCCTTTCCACTACTAAAACCATCTCCCAAATAGACCCTAAAAGTTGTAAACTTAAAAAGAATTATAAAACTTTTATTAAAATTTACAAATAAAAATGATACCATGAAAATATAAAAGTTAGCCCATGTGTTATAATTGCTATTGAACACTTGAGGGCCCAAGCTTTCAATTGGCCAATTAACTTAGAAGTCTCTTAGATTTTTATGGGATGTAAGAGGAATAAACTTTTCCTTTCATACAAAATAAAAATAAAAATTATATATGTATATATATATATATATGGGAAAAATATTTCTCAAGCAGCTTGAGATAAGTTTATCTCCAGCTAACCCCAAAACAACGTCGTTTTGATTAATGAAGGGTGTTTTTGTAATTTTATTTATTTTATATCATATACATTTTACTGAAACACCCTTCATTAATTCACCTAAAATTACATAAATACCCTTTATTAATCAAAACGACATAGTTTTAGGGCTAGCTGGAGATAAACTTATCTCAAACTGCTTGAGAAATGTATACCCCTATATATATATGCGCTTATTGTTTATCAAGCTGCTTGGGATAATCTTATCTCCGGCTACTAAATCATAACCATACAAATATGGATCAATGGTGATAAAGGAAAAGAGAGAGAAAAAGGGAATTATAACCATTTAAAGGTGAATCAATTAATATAAGGAAATAAATAAATAAAACGACGTAGTTTAAGAGTAGCCGGAGATAAACTTATCTCAAGCTGCTTGAGAAATATTTTTTTATATATATATATATATATATAAGGGTAGGATATTCTTACACCGGTGTAAGAATTAGAAGGCTTACACTCAATCTTGACCATTGATCCACTTATATCCAATGACTCATATTACTATAAAATTTGAGCCCTTAGATTTAAGTGGGATCAACGGATAAGATTGAGAGTAACTTACACTGGTGTAAAATGATCCTGACGCTATATATATATATATATATATATATATATATATATATATATATATATGAACCATGGAGCTAAATCAGCTAATCTTACAATCTGCATAATTATTTTTAAACTACTAATTTTTATTATTAGTTATATATTATATCGTGTATCATACATGTACTAATCTTGATATTTAAGTATAACTACAAAATGATAAAACTGCCACTACAGCAGATTGTTAGTACAAGTTTGAAACACAAGTGTAGCCCCAAAAAAATAAAAAACTAAAAGAGTACCAACAAATAACATGATCAAGCCAAGCATGAGCTATTGAACTAACCTCGCTTTCGCACGTCTCAACTTATTTCCATTTGTAATGTTATATGCACTAGTTAATTACTTTTTCTTGATAATTATTCACTCTCGACATTGTTCACTATGGTTGCAGAAATGGACTGCTAGAAGGATTGCTTTATTCACTAAGTAGCGTTTCCACTGAATAGGAAATGACATGGTTACAAGTGACCATCCTTCAATCAGAAACTATGTTGGTTGAAAATGAAATCAAAACGAGTGAAGCATGAAAATAGGCACAAATGTATCATTTATCACTCAATTAGAAGACAGGTTTATTCACACAAAGCCATTCATCTAGTGCTGACTTCATATATACATTGTTTGCATGCTAATAAAGAATATCATGAACTGCTACTCTACCACATCCTTGGCCTTCTCGATGACTACAACCTTACCTTCCTCTTCTGCTGCTGTTATCTGTCTTTCTATGTCTGCCTTTTTCTCAAGGAGTGCTTCTATTTTTCCATTAATCATTTCAAGCTTTTGCTTCAGCTTGCTGAGATCCTTGGACTTGTCCTTTCCAGTTAGCTTTCTCTTCTTCCCACCTTTGTCCTTGTCTTCATTTTTCTTCTTCTCTTTGACTTCCTTGGCATCATCTTTTTGCTCATCTGCCTCCTCTTCTTGCTCATTTTTTTGTTCATCTAACTTCCTTGAAGCAACTTCAACATTGCCACCTTCCTTATCCACTACTTCTTCAGGTTTCTTCTCTTTCTTTTTGATTGTTTTCTTCCTATCTTTCTCACCCTCTTCTTCCCCATCATCCTCCTCACCCTTATCCTTATTTTCTTTTTTCTTCTTATCCTTCTTTCTTTTCTTCTCTTCTCCATCGTCTCCTTCCTCAGTTTTTCCTTTGTCCTTCTCTAGCTTGATTTCTTCATCCTTGTCCTTCTTTTCCTTTTTCTTCTCCTTCTCCTTTTCTTTCTTATCCCTGTTCTTGTTATTATTCTCTTCATCATCATCCTCTTTTCCCTTTTTCTTCAATGTGTCCTTTTCTTCATCCTTGTCCTGCTTTTCCTTTGTCTTCTCCTTCAACCTCTTTTCCTTCTTCTCTTCACCATCCTCTCCTCCATCTTCTATTCCCTTGTTCTTCTTTCTCTCAATTTCTTCATCCTTTTTCTTCTTCTTCTTCTTCTCCTCGTCCTTCCTTTTCTCCTTGTCTTCACCTTCATTGTCTTTTCCCTTTTTATTCTCTGTGTCTACTTCTTCACCCTTGTCCTTCTTTTCCCTTCCCTTCTCCTTGTCTTTCTTCTCCATCTTATCTTCACCATCCTTGCCATCATTTTCTTTCTCTTTGCCCTTCTTTGTGCCACTTTTGTCCTCTTTTTCTTTATTTTCCCATTTTTTCTTGTCCTTTTCCTCCTTATCCTTCTGTTTCTTCTCTTTACCTTCCCCACCGTTATCTTCTACATCATTTTCCTGTTTTTCATCCTTATGTTTTTTCTCTTTCTCTAGTAATTTGCTCTTCAGCTTCAGTTCTACTACCTCAGTCTTATCTTCCTTCACATCACCTGGTTTTTCATCCTCAGTCTTGATTTTAAGACATATTGTAGATTTTTCTTCCATATCTAAATTCTCTCTCTCTAGTGATTTGTTCTTCAGCTTCAGTTCTACCTGAGTCTTATCTTCCTTCACATCACCTGGTTTTTTATCCTCAGTCTTGATTTTAAGAGAGATCGTAGATTTGCCTTCCATATCTAAACTATCACCAGACAGTGATGATGCAAAAACCTTGGGTGAATTTGACAGGTCCCTAAAACATATACAAGCAAAACAATTAATTACAATAACTTGCTTGGTATGATTACTAGCAAGACATTAGATAAACATCAACACACTGAGACAATCGAGAATAACAAATGCATGCACCTTCCACCAAAACACTGACCAAACAATAAACAAGTATCCCAAGCTGAGCAAACGGGAATTAGTCATGTTCTTATAGAATTATTCCACATGACAACCAGGATGCAGTGTTAATGATAAGGATGGCATATTACAGAATTCACACATTGTTCACTATTCTTAACATGGGAAACCGAGAATTAAAAAACACAAAAGCCCTGTAAAACCAGTAACCAATCAGTTGAAGTCATTATTTTGTTTCTCCTCAATTTGGACATTTAAACAATATTATAGTATATTAACCCAAGAGAAAGTTCATCAAACAAAGTAAAGTTGAACTAATAAAATTTGTGCACAAGATCCAAGATTATTCACCCCCAATATACAAGACAATCAACCACTTGATGGGCAAACAAAAATTAATAATTAAATGCAACTAAACATATTACTACAATTGAACGCTTATGCTTGAGGTCATTATTTATTTAGCTTTGACTATGACTTTCCATGTCATATGCAAGCACAAAAAATAAAGCTACAGATTCCAAACTAGAAACATCAATATTAAACCTTAATTTGCTTAACCAAACAGAGTTTACATTGTGGATCTACCTCTGTTAACAGCATGACACATTAATAAGACCAAAAAAACATAAACAATGCCTAGAAGATTAATATTTTTAAAAGACAAACAACACCTAGTTTTGGTTTAATATTTTGAGCTAAAAAATTGTTCTCGGACCTTTAACCACACAAATTATAAAAAAAATTATATCCAAATCAAAATACTACGCAAGCCATTTTGCCTGAATTGGGTTTTTGTTTTGTTAAGTTTCAGATATTTTGACTCACCCGCGGACAAATCAAACAAGAAAGATTCACATGAAAGAACATATGTATATAGTGTTTATATTGAAACTATTTGTATACTTGAAATATTCTTCATAGGAGATATAAAGTTTACAGTTTTTACCCAAGTATTATCATCAGAAGTGAACTTAGTCCTCTTGACAGGTAGCTGAATTGCCTCTTCGTTGTGAAAATTTCTTATCTCATTTCAAGAAAGCTCTTTAAAACTACAATATTTCAGACCAGATCTGGGCTTTATTCTTTTAAGGGGTCATGACTGAGAATGTTAAAATTTACATTTTCTCTGAGTCTACTAATATTCATCGAGTATGGATATTCTCACTACCAAAATTTTCTACTACCAATTTACTACCTATCTAATCACCATTAGATTAACATTTTCTCTCTTTTCAAAAACTTTTTAACATTCTCTCTCTTTGATCTCTTAAAAAAAAATTTAACATTCTCTCTCTTTTTAATCCAACGGTGATGTAACGAGTAGTAAGTTAGTAATAAGAATTTTTGGTAATTAGAATATCCTCGCTCATATTTACCTACCTAAAACATTCCACTAACCCAAAAATAATAACATAACAAAATAATACAATAACCAAACAGGTTTCATCCCACCTAAGCCAAGCGCAAAATCAAAAATGACACAAGCATGAAACATTAAAGTTAAAAAAAAAAAAATGGCTTATTTGCCATCATAGTCGCTTATGTTACTCTGTTCATTGTCTTAGTGGATGCTTCTCAAAATACTATTTTTGTCTTTCACTACCAATGTAGTTCATTAGATCAACATATTAGGATCCAATCAACATATTAGGATCAACAATCAACATATGTAACTCTGCCAGTGTATGTTTACATAACTTGTCTATGGTTTGTTGGGAGAAGAGTAAGAAAACAGAGGAGATTTTTTAACTAAGGCAGAAGATATTCAAACAATAGTTTTAAATTACAAAATTTGTAACTACACAAGAAATACATGAAGACACTTAACATCAGAATAAAACTCACCTACCTTCAAAACATAAAAAAAAAAACACAAAACTGAACATTTAATCAAAAAGAAAATTGCTGAATTAAACCCAATAAAACTAAAACTGACATTTAACATTTATTCGACATGGTCAGCATAAAAGAGAAGCGTTGCATCACGTGTAACGAGCTGGTTGCAAAAAAAGAGCTATTTACATAAATATCTGTGCTCATATATGTGTGGTAGGTGTGTGTGCACGTGTGTGTGAGGGAGAAAAAAAAAAACTCTACACAGATTTCTTGGCACTAAGATGATGATTATTTTGGGTGATTAATCAAATTCTGACAATAAGATTTGGACAACTAAGTAAAATGTCAAAATATATAGTTTGTTAGAAATTATTAAATTGGGAATTTCTTCTAAGGGATGCCAACTACAGTGAGAAAAGTCATATTGAAAATTGTTTGCTACCTAGGTTTCCTAAATTTAACTTTCAGGAGTAATAAGTAAGTATAGGAAGAACAACAACAAAGAACAATAAAAATGATAAGGAAAAATGTTGGACTTCATACAAAGCCTTGCTCCACTCATGCCAAAAGATCTTTATGGCAAACCATTTTTACAAAGAATTGAACACAAAATCAACTTTCTTTTGTATATTATTCTGTCTTTAAATCCCAAAGCCCCAAAAATTTTCACAAGTTATAAAAAATCAATAGAAACTTCTTAGATAGCTTCAGTCAATTAAAACTGAGTTGTAACTGCTAGGATCAGTCACATGATGAATCCTAATCCAAAATGAATCTAAAACATTAACTGAGTCAAACATAAAAGACTGCATAGAGATATACACAGATTTTAGTCTTGCTGTCACTGAAACAAAAAGACTTAGCAGAGAAGAGGATGCTGAACTCAAATTCAAAATCTCAATTCAATAATAAAACCGAAATAATCACTACAAGAACCCCCTGTTTAGGTTCTGTAATTCCTAAAGGTATCATAAAAAAAATAAAAAAATAATCGATTTCAATTAATCAGGTATAAATTGAGCTTCATCCAATTCAATAACTGAATAAACATAAATAGAACAGTACCTTTAGTGCGCAACGAGGAGCGAGTGAATTTGTTCCAAGAAACCAAGCAGCAGAAGATGAGAGAAAGAACGAGAAGAGAAAATTTTGTTGTGGAGTGAGGGAGTTTGATTTGTCGTCTTCGTATTTTTGATCGGTTTGGAACCTCGAACTCTCACTATAAAAGGAAACTTTAAAACACCGTTTTTACTTTTTTCTTCGGTGTCTGTTTTTTTGTCGTGTTCTGGTGAAAGAGAGGGACTCAACAATTTTTGACTGTTTCTGACATTTACGTTTTCAAGAGGTGTGCTTTGAATTAACGCATACTGTGTGCTGTGCGTGGGAATCATGGGATGATTGTATATTTTACTTATGAATTTAATTATTTTAAAGCTTTATGTTTGCATAGAATTATCTGTTTAAATTATTACTTAAATTTTTGTATTTATTAATTATCATAAATTACTTATTATTAATTTGTTTTTGGTAAACAATTAATTTAATTTAATTTCGCAATATAACTTAGGTTAAATTTACTTTATAAGTGGCCATGATTTTGAATCTTTCAATTGAGTTTTGCATAGTTTACAAGTTTTAAATTAAGCTCTTATGGTTTTAAAATTTTGTAATTAAGCTTCTACAAACTAATGCATATTTGAATTTTATTATATGGTTCAGTATTGTTTTATATCAGTGTAAGTTATATTTTTGTATTGATTATTGACCTCACCTATATTTATCTATTTTAATATTTTAAGAGAAAATATTTTTTCATGTTATAGGAAAATTATTTTCTCCTACCCGTGATCTTTTTTTTTTCTTGCACAATATTTTTTTTAGTTTTTTGTTTTTTAATATATGTGAGCTTCACACAATATGTATTCATAGCATGAGAAAATTTTCTCATACCGGAACTTATACTTTAATTGTATAAATGAAGAGATTTATTACTCTTATGTTACATAAGATAGAATCTATCTTACACACACAAATTCAAGATGAGTCTCACATTATTTTTTTTCTCTCCACCTTAAAGTGGGTCTCACTTGTATAAATGAATCAGTAGGAGATAATATTTATCACCTACCACATGAGAAAATCATTACCCATAAATGAATCAATTGCACAAAAATAAAAAATAAAAATAAGTGTATGCTTCACTCTTTTACCGATATAAGAATAATTTGTCACTTGATTACCAAAAAAAAAAAAAAAAAGAATAATTTGTCACTTGTGATAATATATTTGGTACTAATGTTGCATTGACTAATTATGACTCTCGTTCAAAATAAAATTATAAATTATATATTCAAAAAAATATATAGACATAATTTTTTTTTTCAAAAAATATATCAGAATAGGTATTATATTTTTATTGAGCAGATGTAAAATGAAGTAATTACTTATCCATGTATATCTAGGTCCTTAGTCATATCAAACATCAAGAGCTCGGCCAGCTCTAGGGGTGTGCAAAATAACCAAAAAAGTGGGTCGAACCATGAACCGAACCGAACCGCTCCATAAAATAACCGGTTTTAAAAAACTAGTTCATGGACCGAACCGGTTTTTAAAGAACCGGTTCATGAACCGAATCGGTTTTTAGAACCGGTTTAAGAACCGAACCAGTTTTTAGAACCGGTTTAAAAACCGAACCGTTTCCGAACCGAACCGAGTCATTTTCAAACCAAACCAAATTAATTTTTATAACTTTATTTTTTAAATTTTTTTCTTTTCAAAAGAGGGTCGACCCGAACCGGTTCCGAACCACTTCCGAACCGGTTCCGAACCGAACCAAACCACTTTCGAACCAAACCGAACCACTTCCAAACCGAACCAGTTTTTGACCGAACCGAACCACTTTCGAACCGAACCATTTAAACCAATTCGGTTTAGTTTTTCAAAAAAACCGGTTCGGTTCGACCCATTCACATCCCTAGCCAGCTCTGTGATTTACACATGATTTTATTCTCCGCTTTTACTCTGACCCCAAAATTGGCACCATTTTCAACACAACCTTTGATTTTCATAGTCTTGTTTCAGAAGATGATACAAGAAATTGGTTTTGCCTCTGCCACCTTAAAAGAGGCCAAGTCAAAGAGGGGATCGATTCACCTTCGTATTGTGTGATATTCCTTGTATTACTTGGTAGTAACGCACATGTTTGAAGGCGGAATGCAGGGAATTTTATGAAAGATTCTCCATATTTAGATGGTACTTTCTAAGCCCATGGATTAACAATCAATTCTAATGAACGTCATGGAGTGTTTCTGACAAAAACAAAACCTTGAAAATGGCACCCATCCAACCTACCATCACATATTTTTTCCATCTCATTATACTTTTTTTAAGAGATGTAATATATAAAATTATTAATTTCTCATCACTTAACAATTTAAACTTTTTTTGTATAATTGGTTGTTGGGAAAACATTTTCTCATGTTGTACGAGAATTCAACTCTCATGTTAGTGACCCTTCGGTTTGCGTGCAAAATTTTTCTTTTCTTTTTCTTTTATTAATAAATATGGGGCCCACCACTGGTTGAGTCACAACATGAAAATTAAATTTTCAACATGAGAAAATCAAATCCCTTGGTTCTTTAGTTCTTATGTGAGTGAATATATTAAAGATATAATATACAAAATTATTAATTTATATCCACATAGGTGCTTACGTTTTTATGTTGAATTTATTCTTTGATGGTTTTAATTAAGCACGCCCACACAGCCTAGGTATTCTAGCTACCTATAGCTTCTAGCTTTACCTTTATATATCACTTACTAACTTGGTGTGGGGTTACCTTCCCAAGTACCAATTGAGGCAAATACCACATGTCTAAGGGGAAGGGTTGTTAGTAGAACAAAGGGATGCAGATTGGAAGATGCTACATTTTATATCTTTACGTGAGAAGAACAACCATAAGCAATTTTGCTTGGCACACTTTGTTTTATGGCACGTACATAGGACAAAAAGTACTATGAAAATGGATAAAACAAAGAGGAGGGATATTCTTACTACCAAAATCTTCTACTACCAACTCACTACCTATCTAATCACCATTGGATCAACATTTTCTCTTTTTTCAAAAACTTTTTAGCATTCTCTCTCTTTAATTCAATGGTGATTAGATAGGTAGTAAGTTGGTAGTAGAAAATTTTGGTAGTAAGAATATCCTTCCTCTAAAACAAAATAGAAATTGACGTAAAATGACTTGACTCCTCTAAAACACCAAAATCTTTCGTGTTATGTGTGTTGGCGCACAGATTACCTAAGAGAAATTTCTAAGATGATTGCATCAACGCACGTGTACAAGAGAATATATTGTCCCAGATTACCATTCCTATTGAAAAAGTGATACAAAAATGGGTTAGAGAAATTGTAAGCAAAATAAAATAACGAGTAAAGTGAAGCTGTATAGAGAAACAAGGAACAAAATGACAAGGAACATAGCACATTGAACAAGGAATGATCAGCATGAAACAAACGAGGAACGCTTGTGAATCGCAAGGAACGGATGCAGTAAAACGGTTTTTGCTACTATCAGCTCGGAGTACGAAGCCTTATCCCACTAATAACTTAAACTGTATACTGAATCTTAATATTTTGGACATAATATGTTATTGTTGGTGTTACTCACTTTTGCAAGGAGGAACGGTTGAACAATTCAAGTAACTAAAAGTAATAAAGTTTTGTGTAGAAAATTAAAGTGAATGTTGTAAATATTTTTGGTTTTTATTTTAAAGAACCCAAAAATGAAACAACAGTAAGCTTATTAAAATAGCAAAGATGCAGGAACGTAAATAAATAAAGTAGGAATTGGGTTACTGATTCCAGGAATGTTGCACTCAAATTTTGGCTCAGTGTCTTATCCAATGGAGTTGTTCAGGTCACTTATCATTGCTAATGTTGATTCCTCGAACTCTTGGGCTATTTGGTTTATGAATCCCTCTGTTCCCTTGTGGTTCCGTTCCTAGCATTTTAGAGCAAGACCTATACAGGAACTTAGGGGTTCCTTATTCTAAAGGCAACTACTCAAAGTGTTTCCACACTTTTACCTTGGAAAAGCTTCTTTCCAAAAGTCAGTTACTCAAAAAGAAATTGATTTCCATCAAATTAGATTACTCAAAAATGAACAAAATAATAGAACTTCATTAAAAAGGATAACCAACATTAAGATTACAATATTTAGGAACTACAATTTACCTATTCCTAAAAAGTGGTCAGTTCATGCTAAAGAGAATGGCTGAACCACAAATGCAGAGAAAACAAGAAATAAAAGAACCTGACAATTGACATAAAATACAAAATTACAAAATGAAAAACAAGAAAAAGTGCAAAAGACGAAGATTGAAGAAGAAGATGGATGTAGAAGAAGAAAAGAAAAAAGAACATGGTTGGGGAAGCTCAAGGGCGTCACCTGTAACAGCCCATTGTACACTGGTATTGTTAATATTGATTATAATATTAAGCGCAGTTACAATCACAGCTGTTCATTTAAAAATACGAGTAAATTTTTTCTTTTTCATTACGTAAGTGTTTAAAACAATAATAAAATGTAATGACATAAGCTGTGATCATAATTGAATTCTAAACGCAAAATAATAAAATAATAGATTAACTATCATACATTACTTATTTTAAGCTACTAAGAAGTTCCAATAAACTCACTTAGCATAATTCTCACTTTTACAATTTCTATGACAGAACATGCCCTAGTGCAGGGCCGATTTCAGTACCAGTTGGAGACCTGGTTCGAGATGCATATCTTGAAAGAGAGCCATCACCTTGCCCAACATCCCTTCCTTTTCAATAGTCAATTCGAGAGCAAAATCCAAAAGCTTAATTAAAAAGCAATTGATCTTGATCCAATTCCTGATGCATATGGCGAAATCTGGTTGAAGCCCCCAAATGGGAACCTATCGAACGAGAATTTTTAGTAGTACTACTCGCTATAAATATCTTTTTGAGGATAACGAACGTCAAAAATTTGTGTGAATTATGAATCTTCTTCGATGGTCTTTATGAGAAGAAGAGCATATCCACCTCGAAGACCTTCTGGAAATTCACCTATGGAAAGAGCATACCCAACCAATATGAGCCTGTCCGAGACTTGCCATTCCCATGGAAGAAAGTTTCCCTGAGTATTGATTCATTATCGACTGAACGGAAAATGCTTGCTTCTATTTCTGGGCACCTTTTCGGTACGCGCTTTTCCATAGCCAGTATCAGTTCTGGCATCAGATCTCATTATTTTGACTTAAAACTCGTTTTACAAGTCCTACATATTATTCTAGTAATTATCATGCACTTATAATAATTTTCCGGGATACTTTTTCGGTACGCATTTATACCGCTTGCAGAACCGGTATCTGCACTTTTCTTCCGAAAAGCAACTTTCAGCATTCTTACCCACTAATTATAATTATTAAAGCCTCATAATAATTATTAGGGTCAATTATGAAATTATCTCATAATTATCACAATTAATTCATTAATTATCTTAATTAGCGGTGCAGGTTCTTACATTCACCCCACCTTTTTAAGGATTTTGTCCTCAAAATGAGAATATACCTGTCTCGAAACGCTGGATACTGACGGAGAAGCTCGTCCTCTCGCTCCCAGGTACACTCCTCGGGAGTTCTTCCTGACTATTGCACTTTGACCATCGGAATGATCTTGCTCCTCAGCTGCTTCTCGCCACGATCGAGAATCTTGAGTGGTCCGACAGGAGTCTTTAAGTTCTCCCGAACCTCGACATCATCCGGTTGCACCACGTGCGAAGGATCCGCCACGTACTTCCGAAGCTGAGACACGTGAAACACATCGTGGATGTTGGCTAAGTTCGGAGGCAAGACAAGTCGATAGGCAACAGGTCCTACTCTACCAAAGATCTGGTATGGCCCAATAAATCGCGGGCTCAACTTCCTCACTCTGAGTGCTCGTCCAACACCGGTGACAGGTGAAAGCCTCACAGACACGTGCTCACCCTCACTGAACTCCAGTTGACAATGCTTGACATCGTATTAACTCTTCTAGCGATTCTGCGTCTGCTTCAGCTTCTCTCTGATCATCTGGATCTGCTGGGTAGTATCTTGAACAAAGTTCAAGCCAAACAACTCTTTATCCCCTACCTCAAACCAGCAGGTAGGTGTACGAAACCTCATACCGTACAACGCCTTAAAGGGTGCCATGCCCAGGCTAGCATGGAAACTGTTGTTATACGAAAACTCCACCAAAGGAAGGTACCTATCCCATGCCGAGCCCTGCTCCAATGTGCAAGTCCGCAACATGTCCTCCAAGGTCTGGATAGTCCGCTCAGTCTGTCCATCAGTCTGAGGGTGATAGGCTGTACTCAGTCTCAACTGCGTACCAAAAGCTCCCTGCAGCGCCTCCCAGAACCAAGATGTGAACTTCTTGTCCCTATCACTGATGATACTCTCGGGCACCCTGTGAAGCCTCACGATCTCGCGAACGTAAATTCTGGCCAATTTCTCTGTAGTGAGGCTCACCTTCACTGGAAGAGAATGGGCAGACTTCGTCAATCTGTCCACAATGACCCAAATCGAGTCACAGCCAACCTGAGTCTTCGGCAAACCCACAACGAAGTCCATGTAAATGCTCTCTGTAAGAACTCGCACCGTTAATTAAGGTAATTAGTGAATTAATTATGATAATTAGGAAATGATTCCATAATTGATCTTAATAATTATTATTGGGCTTAAATAATTATATTGAGTGAGTAAAAATGCTGAAAGTCGCTTTTCGGAAGGAAAGCGCAGATACCGGTTCTGCTACCTGGTATAAATGTGTACCGGAAAAGTATCCCAGAAAAATATAACGAATGCATGATAATTACTAAAATATTATGTAGGACTTGTAAAACAAGTTTCAAGTCAAAATAATGTAATCTGATGCCAGAACTGATACTGGCTATGGAAAAACGCGTACCGGAAAAGTGCTCGGAAAAATAAAATAAAAATATGAAAAATCTTGGAAAAATGTCTAGGTCTAGATTCCAAAGTTTGGGATCAAGATCTTTTGCGTAGATATTAAGGCTAATACTGCGCGAGTTAATGGTTTTGGCTATTTATACCCTTATTAGTGGGCACAAAACCCTAGGTCTTTTATTTCCTACGTGAAGTGTGGCTGCAGCTTGTGTCTCCATGCTGCCACCCTCTCCTTTGCTTGAGAAAATCACCATTTTGACCACCTTCCTCCATTGTTCTTCACTAAAGACTTTGTGTGTGTGAGGAGGACCATTTGTGAGAGTGTTAGGGAGCTGTGTGTGGTTGTCCAGCTTCTGTTTTGAGAGGGTGAAGGGCTGTCTTGGGTTATGAGTGTGGTTTGAGCTTGGTGTGAGTGTTTTGTTGCTTAAAGAAGCAACCTTTGAGTGGAAAGATCAAGTCTTGAGCACCATTTTCGCACACCTTTGTGTGGTCTGAGTTGTGGAGCTGTTGGAGAGCTCCAAGAGCACTGCCCGTTCTGTTTTTGAGCTTTGGTAAGTTATACCAACTATGATCATGGGTTCAAATGCTTAAAAATGGAACCTTGATGCATGTATTTAACTAAGTTGATAACTTAAGGGTGGGGAAGGTTAAACACACCTAGAAATGCATGTTTAAGTGCCTATAATCGGTTAAAAAGTTGAACCTTTGGACTGGATATTCACGAAATGCAGAAACTGCATTCTGTCGTGAGATATCCGGATATTGACGGGCAGATATCCGGATATCAGTATCCGGATATGGTATCCGGATATTCATATCCGGATATGGGGACAGCAACGAACCTGTTTCGGTAAAAAATTCGATATCTTGAGCTACAGAGCTCCAAATCGAGTGCCGTTTGGACCTATGTGTAGCTAACACATAAGGCTATAACCTTGTAAAATTTCGTAGCCAATGGATAAGTGGTTTGATCTCAGTGTTAGTTTAAAGTCGCGTCTTGGTGGCTGGAAATTCAGTTGGCAGCAGTCACATTGCGAAAATCATAACCGGAGTTATACAACTCCGATTGAGACATAAGATATGTCGTTGGAAAGCTTGTGAGGTCTAGTTTAACATATTAAAATCTCAGAATTTCTGGTAAAGAATTATAACTGCAGTTTTAATAAAATGGAACCTTGGGAGTGATATCTCGCGAAATGCAGAAACTGCATTCTGTCACGAGATATCCGGATATGATATCCAGATATTGGTATCCGGATATGGGCTTGGAGATATCCGGATATGGATATCCGGATATGCCCCCGACATATATCCGGATATTCTGGGTTTTCGAAGAACAGTGAGGTACTGTTCATACACATCGGAGTTATGGGTTTGTGGACCCTATTTTGATGGAGTTGAACTTCTGTAAATACTTAATTAAGTCAGAATCAAGGGACTAAGGGCTTGTGGCTTGGTGGGAAGCCTTAAGACGTAAAACATGACAAAGAAACGTAGTCTTTATGTTTATGCGTACGAGCTATGTTATTGATATGATTGCCGGTCTAAATCAGATTGTGATTTCTGTTGTGTTGGACCTTGAGCGGCGAGGACTCTTGGCTTGGATTGATTGCTTGCAAGGTAAGTTTTTGTGTTCTCGATTTAGCCATTTTGTGGTTCCACCATGTCCCATGGGGATGTGATTTATGCATGCTGTGTTTCATGCTTTGATGTTTTGGAAATGTTGTTGAGCTATTATATGCAATGTGCTTTTATGATATGCATGTGGTGTCCACCTATACGGTAAGCCTGAGTATGTGGTACATACAAGATTGTGAGGCTGTGGGTGAGGTGCAAGCGGTGTTCCTTGTACTCATGTAGGTATAGACGTATTCCTGCATTTCTCTGGCCAGTAGATTTGATAAACACACATGGCATGATTATCTGCTGCATCGCATAGTTTTGGAACTTATATTGTAAATACCGTTTTTGAACTTATATTACACATGTAAGTGAGCTTGGGGTGGAAGATCCTTGAGGACCCCTTGTCTTACTGAGATTTCTTGTTTAGAGATCTCACCCCATGTTTGGGGACGCTTATTTCAGGTTTAGGTAATGTTGAGGGCTCAGGTGGCAGGAGGCCAAAGTTGAGTTAGACTTATCTGTATTTTGCTGACATGATGGTTGCTGGTTAATTGACTACTGTTTATGTTTTCCCGCTTTGATTATGATATTATGCTGACTGTTGTTGGGCATTGTGCCTTATTTGGTGAGCATGGGGTTTGTCCATGACACATGGTTTTGTTATTGTCTTTTATTTGAAGTTGTAATTAAAGTATCAGGATTTTGACCCAGGCTATGTGTTGTAGTCCTGTGGCTTTAGATACTCACATTATATTTATATATGAGATATTTCAGTTAGTTATTTTACAATTTACATACAGGCAGTATTTTATGAAATTGATTAAGTAATCAAGTTGGTTAAGTTTAATGACGTCATAATTGAATTAAAGAAAAAGTTATTCCGCATTTTAATTAAGCGTGGCTTAATACGATAGTATGTTAACAATCCGGGTTAACACGGTCTGTTACACTCTCTCATTTCCACTCTGGAATCTCAAGAGGTTGAAGTTTACCAGACGGCTTCTGGTGCTCGATCTTCACTTTCTAAAAAATCAAACACTTGGACACGAAAACAGCAACATCTTTCTTCATGCCCGGCCACCAGAAGTTCTTCTTCAGGTCTTGAAACATCTTTGTAGCACCAGGATGGATAGAAAACTGGCCCTTATGGCCTTCTGCCATAACCTCATCGGTCAACGGACCTCGAGGAACCACAATCCTCTGCTGAAACATTAGAAGTCCATCCTCATTCCAAGACACACCGTCTTGGTTCTTCACATAATCCAGGCACTCTCTCTGAACTTGCGCCTCTTTGATCTTTTCCAACAGCTCGTTCACAACGTTTGCTGCTTCCAACTCGAAAAGTGCACTCTCGCACGGAGTGGTCACTGCCAACTTCTGAAACTTCGCAACCACATCAAAGTTACAAAGTAACGAACTGGGAAAGCCCCCGGATTTCTGACTCAAAGCATCGGCTACCACATTGGCTTTATGTAAGAACCTGCACCGCTAATTAAGGTAATTAGTGAATTAATTATGATAATTAGGAAATGATTCCATAATTGACCTTAATAATTAATATTGGGCTTAAATACCGGTTCTGCTACCCGGTATAAATGCGTACCGAAAAAGTATCCCGGAAAATTGTAACGAACGCATGATAATTACTAGAATATTATGTAGGACTTGTAAAACAAGTTTCAAGTCAAAATAATGTAATTTGATGCCAGAACTGATACTGGCTATGGAAAAGCGCGTACCGGAAAGGTGCTCCGAAAAATAAAATAAAAATATGACAAATCTTAGAAAAATGTGTAGGTCTAGATTCCAAAGTTTGGGATCAAGATCTTTTACTTTGCTATTAAGGCTAATACTGCGCGTTAAGTGGCCTTGTGCCTATAAATAGACATACTAAGGCACAAAACCCTAGGCAAACCCATATTGAACGTGAGAGGCTGCTGCTTCTGAGTGCTTGGCACTGTTTCATTGCCTTCTTTCACCATTTGTGAGCTTGGTGACCTTTCTTCTTCAATCTTCTTCACCTTCCTTTCTTCCAAACAACTAGAGTGTGTCTTGGTGAGAGTGGGAGTGAGCCTTGAGACTACATTGTTGGTCTCATTCTGAGTTGAGAAGGCTGTTTTGTTGAGAGGTGAGGCTGAGTTGGTGTTGTGTGAGTGTTGAAGCTTCAAGTAGCTTCCTTGGTGAAGAAAGAACTCACCTTGTTGCTCCATTTTCGTCCTCCCTTAAGTCTGTACCTTAGAGCTGACTTGTGAGCTCCAAGAGCACCATTATTGGCTGCTTAAAGCTTGGGGTAAGTCTCCTCACCTTTGATCTTAAGTTTTGATGCTTAAAGTTGATGTCTTGGCCATGTTTAATGAGTAAACAAGAAGGTATAATGTGTATGAACCTAAAATGGATTAAAGATGCATGCTTTAACGTGTACATGTGTTAAAAGTTGAATCTTTGGGTTGGATATTCACGAAATGCAGAAACTGCATTCTGTCGTGAGATATCCGGATATTTGTCGAACAGATATCCGGATATCAGTATCCGGATATGGTATCCGGATATGCATATCCGGATATGGTATCCGGATATCCATATTCGGATGTGGGAACTGGGTATCCGGATATGGTATATCCGGATATGGCCAGTGTGATATCCGGATATGGCATATCCGGATATGTTCCCTGTGATATCCGGATATCCTGGGATTGCGCAGAACAGTAGCTGTGCTGTGTGAACAGTAAGCTATTGGCGGTTTGTGGACCCTAGATTAAGGAAGTTGAACTTCTATAATTAATAAACTAAGTCAGATTCATATGATTAAGGGCTTATGGCTTTGTTGGAAGCCTTAAGACGTAAAACGTAAAGGAAAGGCGTAGTCTTTAAGTTGTATGCTTGTGATGCATGAATATTGATGTGTTATTGGTCCATATCAGATTGTGATACTGTTGTGTTTGGGCGTAAGAGTGGTTGGACTCTTGGCTTGGATAGCTAGCTTGCAAGGTAAGCTTTCGTGTCCTCGGTTTAGCAATTTTGTAGTTCCACCATGTCCCATGGGGATGTGGTTTATGCATGCTGTGTTACATGCTTTGATGTTTTGGAAATGCTGTTGAGCTATTATATGCAATGTGCTTTTATGATAAACACACATGGCATGATTATCTGCTGCATCGCATAGTTTTGGAACTTATATTGTAAATACTATTTTTGAACTTATATTACACATGCAAGTGAGCTTGGGGTGGAAGATCCTTGAGGACCCCTTGTCTTACTGAGATTTCTTGTTTAGAGATCTCACCCCTCGTTTGGGGACGCTTATTTCAGGATCAGGTAATGTTGAGGGCTCAGGTGGCAGGAGGCCAGAGCTGAGTTGATATTATGATATGCTGTCATGCTGGATGTTGACTGCTGTTATGTTTTCTGTTTGATTATGTTATTATGTTGAGACTGTTATTGGGCATTGTTGCCTTATTTGGTGAGCATGGGGTTTGTCCATGCCACATGGTTTGGCTATTGTCTTTTAATTTGATGTTGTAATTAAAGTATCAGGATTTTGACCCAGGCTATGTGTTGTAGTCCTGTGGTTTTAGATACTCACTTGTTATTTATATATGAAGTATTTCAGTTAGTTGTCTTGCAATTTACATACATGCAGTATTTTACGAAATTGATTAAGTAATCAAGTTGGCTAAGGTTAATGACGTCATAATTGAATTAAAGAAAAAGTTATTCCGCATTTTAATTAAGCGTGGCTTAATACGATAGTATGTTAACAATCCGGGTTAACACGGGCTGTTACATTTTACCAGGATGGTACTTCAGCTCAAAGTCATAATCCTTCAGGAACTCCATCCATCTTCTTTGCCTCATGTTCAACTCCTTCTGGTCAAATAGGTACTTCAAGCTCTTGTGGTCACTGAACACCACAAATTGCATACCGAACAGATAATGCCTCCAAATCTTGAAAGCAAACACGATCGCAGCCAGCTCCAAATCATGAGTCGGGTAATTCTCCTCATGCGGTTTCAACTGCCTCGAAGCAAAAGCAACTGCTCTACCGGACTGCATCAACACACAGCCCAGCCCCTTACCAGAAGCATCACAGTAAAGCTCAAACTGCTCCTCAGGATTAGGAAGGACCAACACTGGAGAAGTAGTCAATCTCTCCTTCAACTCCTGAAAGCACACCTCATACTCGTGAGTCCACACAAATGGAGTCTCCTTTCGAGTAAGACGAGTCAAAGGGAGAACCATCATAGAGAAACCCTTGATGAACCTCCGGTAATAACCTGCCAAACCCAGGAAACTCCTCACTTCCGTAATTGTCTTGGGCCTCTCCCAATCCAGTACGGCCTCGATCTTGTTGGGATCCACTGCAACTCCATCTGCTAAAATCACATGCCCCAGAAACTTGACTGTTTTGAGCAAAAACTCACACTTAGAAGGCTTAGCATAAAGCTCTTTCTCCTTCAAAACTTGTAGAACAATCCTCAGATGCTTCGCATGCTCCTCCTTAGTCTTGGAGTAAATCAGAATGTCGTCAATGAAGACAATCACAAACTGATCCAGAAACGGCTGGAAAATCCTGTTCATGTAACATCCCGAGCGCTGACGAGGGCGGGGAGTGATCACCGGTGCGAAAGGGCATGGACAAGGAGCGGCTCCTGATAGGCTTCCAGCGTGGGGGTTACATGCATGGATGAATCGAATCGACACCCGAAAGAGAGGGATTCCAAAGACTGTACAGATGTGAGACTGCACAATTTGGAATAGCTTATGAGAATTAATTTTTACTACCTATACTAACAAGATGCATCTTCTGTTCGGTAGCCCGGATCGGAAGAACTCCATAGTTAAGCGTGCTTGACTTGGTGCAATTCTGGGATGGGTGACCTCCTTGGAAGTTTTCCTAGGAAGTGTGCGAGTGAGGAAAAAGCACTCTGAAAAGTCTCGTGTTAGTATATGAGAATAGTCGTTGATTCTTGAAGCGGTCGGGCGTTACAGAAAGCTAACTAACTGTTAATAGAAAACTAGTAAGAATAAAAGAAAGCTACTGATACAGAGATATGAATATGAATACATTCATAATATCCCCCCCTCAAGTTGGAAGGTGGATGTTGTGCAACCCCAACTTGGACATAAAATCATGAAAGGAAGCTAGATGGAGGGCTTCTGTAAATTTATCAGCAAGCTGTTGGGTGGTGGAGATAGGTAAGAGACGAAGAAGACCCGCAACAATTTTCTCCCTAGTCACATGACAATCAAGCTCAATATGCTTGCTTCGTTCATGAAAGGAAGGATTGTGTGCAAGATGGATTGTTGCCTGGTTATCACAATAAAAATTTGCCAGATGAATGACAGGAACCTGAAGATCATGTAATAAGAAAGTCAGCCATTGAAGTTCACATGTTACTGTGGCCAAAGCTCTATATTCTACCTCTGCAGAAGAGCGAGACACCGTGTTCTGTTTCTTTGACTTCCATGAGATGAGATTATCACCAAGAAAAACACAGTAGCCAGTAGTTGATTTGCGAGTGTCCGGACAAGTTGCCCAGTCGGCATCTGCAAATGCTGATAACATAAGTGAATTCTTTGTGGAAAACAAGAGACCCTTGGCTGGTGCTGCCTTCAGGTATCGTAACACTCTGCAAGCTGCAATATGATGATCCTTCATGGGGTTTTAGACAAACTGACTAAGCTGCTGCACAGCAAAAGTGATGTCTGGTCTTGTATTTGTCAAATACAATAAATGCCCCACTAAGCGACGATAGGCAGCAGGGTCTTCAAATGGCTCACCTTGAGCTTGTTTGAAACGCAAAGAAGGTTCCATAGGTGTGGATGCAGGCTTGGCACCAAGTAAGCCACTCTCAGAAAGAAATTCCAACACATACTTTCTTTGGTTCATCACTAAACCATGTTTAGACCGTGCAACTTCCATTCCAAGGAAAAAATGGAGAGGTCCAAGGTCCTTGATACGAAACATATCATCTAAGTGATGTTTCACCATATTAATTTCTCCAGCATCATTCCCTGCAAGTACCATGTCGTCCACATAGACAAGGAGACAGGTAATAAAACCAATAGTGACTTTGGTGAAAAGAGAGTGGTCTGCACTAGATTGTATGTAACCAAGCTGTTTGAGTTCTAAAGTAAGCCTTGCATTCCACTGATGACTAGCTTGTTTAAGTCCATACAAGGACTTTTGAAGCTTACAAACTTGTCGTGGATTATTAGAATGAACTCCTTGACGAATTATCATATAGACTTCTTCAGATAAATCCCCATGTAAAAATGCATTGTTAATATCTACCTGTTCAATAATCCAATTTCTAGCCACTGCTACTGCAAGTAATAAACGAATGGTGGTAAGTTTAACAACAGGAGAAAAAGTTTCGAAATAATCCACACCTTCCATTTGGTTATAGCCTTTAGCTACTAGGCAAGCTTTATACCGAGCAATGGAACCATCAGGATTGTGTTTTATTTTATACACCCATTTACTGCCTATTGGTCGCTTGCCATGAGGAAGATCAACAATGGTCCATGTTTTGTTTCTACTAAGAGCCTCAAGTTCTTCATTCATAGCAGAAATCCAATCAGGTGACAATATGGCTTGGTTATAGGAATTTGGCTCAACAAATGAACTTAAATTATGAAAAAAAGGAAGTATATGCAGATGAACAATTATTATATAAGACAAAAGAAGAAATTGGGTAGGGAGTAGATACAGAAGTACCTGAAGATATCATGGAATCAGCTAGTGTTGTAGAGAGGTTGCAATGGAAATCTGACAGATGTTTAGGTGCCATCCTTACCCTGGTAGATTTTCTAGTTTGATTAAGCTCATTGGATTGGTCAAGGTCACGGGATTCACTAGATTGGCTAGGCATTGATATAGAATGGTTATGTAATTCTATAGGTTGATTTGGTACTGATACAAATTGGGTAGGTAGTTCTATAGGCTGATTTGGTACTGATATAGACTGGTTAGGAATTGGTATGGACTGTGTTAACCGAGAAACAAATGGCTGACTATATAAAGGCAAGTGTAAGTCATATGGAGTGTCAGTAACAGTTGGAACAATAATGGAGTTATCTCCATTGGGAATATGATCACATATGCTATTTATAGTCAAAGGAAAATACCATTCATAGAACATAACAGTCGTGAAAGAAAAATTTCTTTGGAATGTAAATCATATAAAATGTAGCCTTTAACTCCATCCTTATGACCTAAGTAAATACACTTTCTAGCTCTTGTATCAAATTTTGTTCGATTGACTCGAAGACTGGATGCATATGATAAACATCCAAAGGTTTTGAGATAAATGATAATAGGTGGTTTATTGTACAATAGTTGGTATGGTGATCTGTTCTGCAATGTTGGAGTGCTAAGTCTGTTGATAACATGAATAGCATGCATCACACAATAAGATCATTTTTTAGGCAAATTCCCTTGAAACATAAAGGCCCTAGCAGTATTCAAAATATGTTGGTGTTTCCTCTCTACAACTCCATTCTGTTGTGGAGTTTCCACATAAGATGACTCATGAATAATTCCTTTTTCATTAAAGAAATCTTGCATTAAGAATTCAGGACCATTGTCACTTCTTAATATTTTTACAGTTTTGTTGAATTGATTTTCTATGAGTTTAACAAATGCTCTAATATGAACCCTTGTTTCAGACTTAGACTTCATCATAATACCCCATGTAAAACGGGAATAGTCATCAACTATTGTCAAAAAATATCGATATCCATTGATTGAAGTCACTGAGTAAGGACCCCAGATGTCTATGTGCACAATATCAAATGCATTATCAGATACTGTATTGCTTGAATTAAAAGGCAATTTCCTTTGCTTAGCATAGTGACATATATCACAGGGTTTGTCTATGTTTTTACAAGAAATGAAAGGGTATTGAGACATCATGGACCTTATTACAGAAGTTGAACAATGACCTAGACGCATATGCCATAGGTCAGTAGATGAGGACTGAATACAGACATTATTTGTGGTTTTTCTATCTGTGAATTGTTTAAAATCTTGAGGCTTGGATCTGTTGTAGTCTTGAGTAAGGATGTACAAGCCTCCTTCCAACCTAGCTGAACCAATCATCTTCATTGAGGGAATTTGATGAATGATACAAGTTTTTTGCTGAAACAAAACACAACAATCAGAATCTTTTGTTAACTTGTTAATCGAAATTAGATTAACTTTGAAATTTTCAACAAACAAAACATTTGATAATTTCAGTGTATTGGCAAAGATGACAGTCCCTGAATAATGAGAGTAAACCTGGCTGCCATCAGGTAAGGAAATGGTTATTGGTAGTATCTTTTGTATAGTGGATAGGCTTTCAAAGGAATGGGTTATGTGATCAGTGGCTCCTGTATCCAGGATCCACTGTAAGAGTGTGTTACCTGAGGATGTAGTGCTATGATTGTCATCAAGAACTTTAGCTCCAGTATTAAGTGCTTTAACTTGCACTATATTACTCATATGAGGTGTTGCAGACTGATTCTGCATAGACTGTTGAATCATCTCTAATATTGTATCATACTGACTTTGTGTGAAACTTTCTTTGATTTCTTGTTGAGGAGCTGCAGCAATATTAATCTGATCCTCATCATAGCTATTATTTTCTTGCATTACAGCATTAGCAGAATTTCTTGATCCACTTTTCACCTTAAAGCCGGGTGGATATCCATGCTTCTCAAAGCATGTGTCTATTGTATGATTAGTTTTACCACAATGTGTGCATAACCTGTGATTACCAGATCTTCCACGACCAAATGAATTAACACATCCTCTTCCTCTGAAATTAGAATGTCCTCTGGCATATGAAGTTTCTGCAGAATTGAAAAACACTTTAGGCATGTTATCAGCAGGCACACCTATCATGCCTTCAATATGCAATTGTCTCTCTTGTTGAGTGACAAGTGAAAAACTCTGTTTATTGTAGGCAATGGATCCATCAACATAATTTGGGATCTCACATGAGAAAATTGCTCATTGAGTCCCTTAAGAAAACGGATTGAGTAGTCTCTATCTTTGATGCTTCTAAATTCTGATGCGACATTGCAACACGGTTTAACACACTTGCAAGTAGGTGTTGGTTGTAAACTCTCTAACTCATCCCAAAGAATCTTGAGTTGAGTGTAATAATCTGAGACCGAACGATCTCCTTGATGAAGACGAAATATATCATCTTGTAAATCAGAAATTCTGAAAATATCTGACTGTGAGAACCTTTCTTTAAGATCCTTCCAAACATCAGCAGCTCTATCCATCCATAAAATTGATTGTGAGATGGATTCAGTGATTGATCAGTGCAACCAAGACAACACCATAGTATTACATCTCTCCCAGGCAGCATAATGCTTATCTAATGGATCTGGAACAGAAATGGATCCATTTACAAAAGAAAGTTTATTTTTGGATATAAGAGCCATAGTCATTGCTCTTGACCATCCATTGTAATTCTTGCTATTCATAGGTATAGAAACAAGAATAAGAGAAGGATTCTCGTTCGGGTGAAGAAAATAAGGACTTCCTGGATCAGAAAATTTTTGCTGAACATTCGAATTTGCACCATTAGACACACTTTCTTGATTTACAGGTTGACTTGTAACCTGCTCTATCACAAGATTGGAACTCTGATTCGCCATTGATGAACTTGCCTTAAATGCTACAAATCATCAAGATCCTAAAAGGAAGAAAAGAAGAATTGGAAGATTTAACAAGAAAGAGGAAATGGCGATCAGAGCTCCTGGAGCTCTGATACCATATTACAAAGAGAAAGTGATTGAAAGGAAAGTTTCATTCTGAATAAAATGATAATGATAACGTGAAGTGAGTAAAAGTACAAAGTGCCATCCTATATGTACTAGGCACAACAGCTAACAGTAAAAGTAAAGAAGCCCACATGGCTCACGTTATACACTTAAGAGAACTAACTTGTAACTGAATTAAAAAAAAACTAACTAACTAACTTGTTATTGACAGAAAGCTAACTAACTGTTAATAGAAAACTAGTAAGAATAAAAGAAAGCTACTGATACAGAGATATGAATACATTCATAATAGGATTTTCCACGAATTTTCTTACTATGCTATATTATTCTATGCCAATTGCTTTTGTCAATTCTTCCTTTGGCTTTTTCCCAGTTTCTTATCTGCCAACTCTGATTCCTCAGCTCATGGTCTAGAAGGAAGGAAAGAAAGGTTCTAAGTTGAATGGAAGTAGTAAAACTAGTAAAAATGCTAGACTACGGAAGGGAAAAGGAACATACTAGTATTTTATCTAACTATATTATATATATATATATATATATATTTAAAATATTATATTTTTTATTTTTTATTTTTTTTTGGAATTGTGTGGTCAGGGACCACCCCAAAACTACATTCCTGGAACAGAACGTGTTTTATTTGGACTGAGTGGAACATCAGACGTTCCCTTCTTTTTGTGAGCTATGTGGTTAAGAATAACCACCCCAAAACTTTGCTCTTTGTTAAAGAGCAAGGGCATCCACTGGGTTGCCTCCCAGTCAGCGCTTAGTTTAATGTCTTTAGCTAGACATGATACTTACCTTTCATGTGGATTCATAAGTAGTTGAGGGAACTTCAGTGTCCTCTGGTAGTGATCCTGGTGTTCTTGTTTGAAGACTAGCAGCAATCTGTCCCAGATGGGACTCAATGTTCCTAACCACCGCATCATTTTTGGTGAAATAGCTTTCCAGGGTACTGATGCGTTGGTCATCTCTGTGGAACGGAACGTAATTGTTCCTTCTTTGTTCAAACGTTCCATTGCTGCTTCCTTGCTGGTACTGCTGCTTTTGAGTATTGAAGGGTCTGTGGTTCATGGGTGGTCTCCACTAGGGGTTATGGTTATGATATTTGGAAATAGTTCTTCCAAGACTTGAATTGGTATTGTGTCCTGCATGTGGATTGTCTCTGGTGAAGTTCCTGTTGCCAAAATTTTCAGCATAACACACCAATGCAGTGGATGGGCAGTCTGTTGAGTCATGAAGGTCACCACAGGTTGAACATGGTTATGTTTCAGCTGCTGTGAGTTGTAAGACTTCCATCCTTGGTGCTTCTTGGTCAGCTTTCAGGTTCTTACCTTCATTCATAAGTGAGGCCAGCTGGGATTCCATGGCAGTTTGTTTATCCAGTTCTATCATGCCAGGTTTCCTTAATGGGTTCACCCTGTCTATTGGCCATTGGAGACATCTTTCAGCAGTTCCTTCTATGATTTCGTACCTGGATTCAAGTGTCCTTGTAAAAAGATATCCTCCTGCAGCAAAATCTAGATGAGATTGAGAAGTATGGTCAAGTCCCTTATAAAATTATTGTAATACTCCCCAACTTTCTACCCTATCGTTTAGATATTTCCTGATAATGTACTTATATCTTTCCCATGCCTCATAGAGATTCTCTCCATAAAACATTCTGAAGTTAGAGATTCCTGCTCTAACATCAGCTTGTTGAGACATGGGGAGAAACCTCTCTGTGAATTTGTTAGATAGCTTGTAATAACCCAAAAATCATGTACTGGAAATTAGCCTAATGGAATGAAATGAAAGGGGCCAAGCCCATATTCAGTGAATGATTAGTTTGGAATAAGCAACATTAGTCCTAAGTAGAACCCACTCTAAATAAGATAAATAGTAACTTAGCCCAATGTGGTTTAGGGCCCAAACAATGTCATAGCCCAACCTACTTAAGAATATGACTAAGTTAAAGTAAGAAAGGGTTTAAGCCCAAAGCAATGCAAGCCAATTATATGAATTGAATAAGACATGGTTCAATTAATATGCACACAAAGATCCAAGCCCACAACCACTCACACTAATCCTAAGCCCAACCAATAATGATCCAACCCCCATAAGACTTAATGGGCCGAAAATACCACCAAGCCCAAACCCAATTCAAAGATAAGCCCTAGATGAGGTGTCAACACATGATTGGATGAATTTTAATGAAGTTTCACCCCCCCTCACATGTCCATCTCGGTTTCAACAAAGAGAAAAGAGGATGAGGTTTCTTTTCCATGTTAGGCGCTAATTAGAGAAAGAAAGGTGATGAAGGAGGTTGTGTAAGATACACTCCAACCCTAACCAATGCATGTGACTTACTTTAACCAAAAGCAACTCTACTTTCCCTTAAGCTACCTTGGACAACGCACAAATGATGAGAAAAGAAAGATCTCTTCTTACACACTCAAGCCATGCATGACACCTTACAAAGATCAAAGTCTTCACTAAACCCTAAGCCCTCCTACACGGTCATCAAGGAGAAAGTTACATGACCAAATCTCTTCTCCCCCTCTCAACCTCGGCCAAACAACAAGGAAGCAAGGAAACCCTAGCTCAAATCACACTCAAACCCTTCTTGAATCATGTGCTTAGGTCATCAAAAGATTTGAGTAAAAATATAGAAAAGACTTTCCCTTCTCTTCCCACATGTCACGGCCAACACACATCAAACAAGCAAAGATTTTCCTTTCACCAAGACCAAACCAATGCCAAGTGGAATCCATGCAAAGGTCACATTAGGAGGTTGAAAGAGAAATCATCTCTTCTCCCTTGTATGCTCGGCCATCCTCTCAACAAAGACAAGGAAAGATCTCTCACACTCAAGCATCACTCACTCACCACCAATGCATGTGAATAGCTTCCTCCACATTCACAAGTAACACTCAAGTACCCCTCACCTAAACCCTAAAGCAAATGATGACAAAGCCTAAATAAAAGATCAAGCAAAGAGCTCCCTCCTTCCCCCCTAAGGCCGTGAAGAACGAAGCACAAAGACAAAGACCCATCTCTTCTCCTCACCCCTTGGCTTCGGCCATTTCTCTTCTCAACAAGCCAAGCAAGTTAAACACTCAAACACTTCATCTTCTTCGCCTCTAAAGCTTCGGCCATAGCAAGTTAAAGGACCTAGGATCACCTCAAAATTATTCTAAGCTCTCCAAACTCCCTTGTCTCCACCCACATAGGTAAGGTAAAAGTTGCATCTCATTTCGTTTGGTAAAGACTAAAGAATCCCTAAGTTTCCACTCTCTTTGTGTAGAGAGAGAGACCAAGAGGTTGTTGGAAGCAACTCTGAACCCTAGAAGACTCCTTGAAGATCAAGTGTGAAGCATTAGTTAGAGTTATATTTTAGACATCATCCTTGAGGTAAGATCTTATGAACCCTTCATCTCCCCAAGCTAGTAGAATGAACCCTAACTAATTTACATGACTAGATCTTGAACTAATAAAGCCATGCATGTATCTTTCATCTTTGAAATCACCTTCTAAGTGTATCATCTCAAAATGGCCGAACCTAAATGGTATGCAAGCACCCTCTAAAGCTTCAAAACAATTGCTAAGCCTCCTAACCCTAAATGGCCGAATTTGATGTGTAGGGAAGTATTGTCTAAAGTTTGATTTAAGGATTAATCATTTTATGTGAACATTGCACCCATGAACATGTGATCAAAATTACTTCTATAGGTATACACCCCTACATGGCCGAACCCTAATAAGCCTAGAAGGAAAAATTGTGAATAGTTTCTTAAGTATCTTGATAAAGGCCGAAATGTATGCTAAAGAATAGGACCTAGGTATGAAAGCAACTAGTGAAAATCATCTCCTAGGCATTGTCATCAAAAAAGGGCCGAACCTATATCAAGAAGGAAACTAAGTTTAGATCTTATAATTTTGGAACTATGTACTAAGGATGATTATGTTATTAGGCCGAACCAAAGGGACAAGAAAGGACCAGAACCACCTTGAACTCTTGGGAAGTGATAAGACAAGACTATTGTGTAAGTGGTTTATGGTTGTTGAAGTGGTTTCCCCATGGTTGCCACCCTCTTTATGTAAGTGTTGGTTTGACTGCAATCTGTTATGTGATGCTATACAGTGATATGTTTGGTTGCTTGGAACTAATGTTTTGTTCATGCAAGATGTATCATGATGGCCTGTGCACTAATACCACAGAGGCAACCTGACGAGGACCCTGGGTATTCGTCCGTAAGACCGTGGAGAGTAATTGCCATGGCAGGATTGGTATGATGTTGAAAGCATGATTTATATTCCAAGCTACGTTTCAAATGTTTTCCATTCTATTATTGTATATGTTATTATATGACAGTTGCAGGAGTAAGCATCATGGTTTGGAGGTTGCTCCAACTATGAGTCCTTACTGAGACCCCCAATCTCACCCCTCTTTGGGGAACCCCCCCTTTTTCAGGTAAAAATGATCAAGTGGGTAAGGAAAGGCAAGAGACTGGTACGTCGTGAAGATGATACCCCACCGTCACTGCAAGATAGGCTTAATGAACTTTATGATAAAGGGCTAATATTGGAAGCTATGCAACTTGTGACGGTGGAACTTTTTGGACACTATGACTACACTGAATCCTTGTGGATTAAGCCACAAATATAATGGGACGATTGTAATAGATTATGTTACCTATGTTGCTTTAGAGATTTAACTTTTGGTTAAGGTACTATTTTGTGAGTGTTAAACATTATGGGCCTTATGTTTTATGGACTTTGTTATTTTGTTAAGAGGCCTATACGCTTTGACCATACATGGTGATTTGAGATTAATTATCTAAATGTTTATGTTGTTTCCAAGGGAGTAAGAAGTGAGACTAAGACTTTATCCATGTATCTACAATTTAGAAAAAGGACCTAGAAGAGATATTTAAGTACAATAGGAATTCTAGTATAATAGGAGGACCAAATATAACTTATAGAACTTGACGTCACTAAAAGATAGTAGAAATTGATGTGGATACGAATTGTGACATAATGTACCTTAAGCACCATGAGAAAACTGTAGACGCTAAGAGCACACGGTTAGACCGATAACTAGAAATGGTTTATTCAAAGCAGCAGGGAACCAAAATAATATTTTCTAGAAAGAAAAATCTAAATCACGATTAGAATAAGTCTTTCGCAAAGTAAGCAATGTTAACACCTTTGAGTAATATATTAGGGGTGTTACAGAGCTCTTCCCATGTGTGGATTGATCCAGGGGCGAGAGTTTTCATCCATGTTTTTGCTTTTAAGCCTAGGGAGTGAGGGAACAAGCTCATTCTCATGCTTTCTTCTGTCACACCCTCAGCCTTGAAATTATCACAAATATATTGGAATGTGGTGAGGTGTGTGTAAGGATCTTTTGCAGGGAGTCCATTGAAGACTCCTGCTTCTCTAATCATGTGAAACGTGATAGGTTTCAGTTCAAAATTGGGTGCTACAGGAGGGAGGATTACTCCCCTGTCTGGTCTGTTCCTGAATGGAGCAGCCAAAGTTCTGAAATTTTGTTCAGGAGGAACATCTTCATTGTTATTGTGATCAGCCATATTTACAAAATTTTCTTCCCTGAGATTCCTTCTTCTTCTATGAAGAGTATGTTCTGGTTCAGGATCAAAAGGAAACTCAGGTATTTCAATGGAGTGGTTAGAGTCTGTTTCTGACTCTTCACTCATAAACCATAAACACAATTTATATATACAGCAGATTCAAGTGACAGGAAAAATTAAAAATCAAGTATACAAGGTATGTACTAAAAACAGTGAATAAGAACAAATTTTAGTATTGTTATCCCCGACAACGGCGCTAAAAACTTGTTAGGTGGTTTGCTGATGGTGGAAGAATATAAGTTCTAACGGGGCACGTTCCTCTGTTCTAGACAGAACACAGATTCGTTCCCTTACTTCCAACCCAAGTGCGCAAGTGCACACATCAAGTAATAATGGGTGTATTAAGGCCCAGATTATCGTTCCCACGAGGATAGAATCCTAATTTTTGTCTCACACTGTTTTATAAAGAATGAAAATGAGAAGAAAAGTTAGTAAATGAATTGTCTGGTCGAACGTCCCCTACTATCTTGACAACGTTCCTCATGAACAGTAGGTTCAATCTGATGGCAAAATTACTCGCTGCGTTATATATGTGATCCTTCTTGTTTAGAAGAAGGTGAGATAATAATCATTGATGTTTGAGAGATATAAGATTAAATAAACTACAACTACTAAAACAGTAATAACTATAATCAAGAGACAACGGGGTGATGATGTTAAAAACGGTTTTAACAGAAGGAACATATTTGCTGCTCCATTCTTAAATGGTTGTTTTCTCTGCTCAAGACCTAGCACTTTTTGGCTTTCTCCCGATTTCTTATCTGCCAACTCTGATTCCTCAGCTCATGGTCTAGATGGTTCACAAGTTTCCATATTCCTATGGCTCCCTTGACTCCAACAAGTACTTGGTACAGAACCTTAAAATGGACGAGTTGGCCCCTTATTCCTAAGGTGACCAGTAGTGTTTTTGCCATGACACTACCTTCCCCTAATGGCTAAACAGTCTGAAATCCCTTCCTTATGGAAGTTCCTTTCTCAGTATGCGTTCAATTTCCATTGATACACAATGAATATAGCACAATTAGCCAAAGAAATACAAAAAACTTCAGTCAAGAGTTTCGAAAATAGTTCTTAAGAGTTTTACAGTTTACCCGTTCTACAAATAGTTCAGCTCATGATTTATATTTTAAACAGAATTATTCCAAACTGAAGTCCCATAGACTCGAGATTCAGTTGAGAAATGACGAATGGAACGAAGAGAAAAACACTTATATTAATTTAAAAGAAAGTTTACAAATGAAACAGAAAGTGGAGAAGGATGGTTTGATGCTCGTGAGGAGTCTTAGGGGTTGTTACAAAGAAGATCAGATGGGTTGTCACTTAACTACAGTTACAACTTAAAACCAAACTAAGCTACTACTAATTACTACTACTAGGTGATCTCTTCCTTTTGGACTTCAAGCCCTCCAGGAGTCGATGATGTTTTTGTGTGTGGGGCGTCCTATTTATAGATGGAAGAGGAGTGACAATTCTGTAAATCCTTTGGAGCTGGTTGCTTGAATGAGGGGACGGGACGGTGGCGGTCAAAGTATAGAAGCTGCGCAGATTGCTCAGTGAGTCAGAATTTGTTGATGATTAGTTGTTGTTTGCGGTTCCTCCCATGCCTTGCTTTCTTTTTTAGCCAATGAGAACTCTTGATTCTCTGCTCTTCACGTTTTCAGCTGCTCAGTTGGTGCACCGCCTCTGCTTTTAGAAGACTTTAAATCCATGTTTCCTGCAAAATGTACAGAGGCATTAAATGAGTGGAGCAGGTGCATTAAATGCGTCCCAGTCCGTTCCCCTTTTAATATATTTTAAAGGAATATGTTACCATACGTTCCCCCACTGTGCTTTTGTCACAAATGTGTAAAACAAGTGGTTTTTATGCTGAAGTTGCTCATCAGATGAGGGAACGTGCAGTATTTTGCCATCAAAATGGGCTTAGATGGGAACAAATTTACGTCCCATCAATGGCCAAGAGCCTAAGCTCACTGAACCCATCGTTCACCTTTATCCTGAGAGGAACATATCCATGGAGGATAAAACCCCTATGCCCGCATTTTTAAAGCAAGCCTTGGCTAGCCTCAAATGGCTTCTTTTTGCCACTGATGAACGCGAAGTAAACACTTCGTTGGTGGCTGAGTTCGTCTATCAAGCCAGGAGACTGCCTGAGGATGACACAGCTGATGAGGTTAAGGTGAGGGGGAAGAAGGTGTCGTTCTCCCCCACTGCTGTCAAAGAAGTTCTTCATCTTCCCACCATTATCAACTGTCCGTACCAAGAATACATGGACAACAAAGACCAGAACCCGTTCATGAAGGAACTGAAGAAGATGATAGCCATCCCAAAACCCATCTATTCCAAATGTTCCCTATGTAAAGGAAGCATGAGAGACGAGGCCATATTTTGGGCCCTTTTTTCCAACTTCAACCTCACCCCCTCTACTTATGAAGCCACTATTAAGTGGGCCCTTCAAATCCAATTTTTTTGTATCATAAGGAACATTCCTTTCGATGCAGTTCCCCTTATCTACGACAGCTTGAAGAGGGAGATGAGAAAAACAACTGTCTGTCTCCCCTGCCTGATCACCAAGCTCTGCTCAAGAGCTGGTGTGAAAATTTATGCGGATGATGAGACTGTAAGGGCATCTCCCATCGACTCAAGGACCTGGAAAGGTCTAAAAAGCACCTACATTGACAAAGGCTGAAGAGGAAACTCCTATGGTCTCTCAGAAGAGGACCACTCCTTCAAGATCCTCCACTTCTGTCCACGTTCTGGCAAGAAGAGCTATCCCTCCTCCCACCAAGGTAAAGAAGGATGTCCCTGCTGCTACTGATAGAAAGGCAAGGCAAGAAGAAATCCCCAGCCAAGGTTCTCCCAAGAAAAGGGGAACGTTCAAGACAAAGGCTGAAGAGGGTTCTCAGCAGAAAGAGGCCAGAGGGAGCATCCTCTGAAAAACCCATCACCCTCTCTAACAAAGAGGGGGATAGTGAAGACAATGAACTGTAAAGAGGCTGAAGGCTAGGAAGAAGTCAGCATCGAAACCAGCTGCTAAGGAGACGTCCCCCAGCAGCTTAGACTCCACATTCTCTTACGTTCCTTCCCCACCATCACTGCACGTTCCCTCATCTGATGAGCAACTTCAGCATAAAAACCACTTGTTTTACACATTTATGACAAAAACATAGTGGGGGAACGTATGGTAACGTATTCCTTTAAAATATATTAAAAGGGGAACGAATTAGGACACATTTAATGCACCTGCTCCATTCATTTAATGCCTTTGTACATTTTGCAGGAAACGTGGATTTAAAGTCTTCTAAAAGCAGAGGCGGTGCACCAACTGAGTAGCTGGAAACGTGAAGAGCATAGAATCAAGAGTTCTCATTGGTTAATGAAGAAAGCAAGGCATGGTAGGAACTGCAAACAACGGCTAATCATCAACAAATTCTGACCCACTCAGTAATCTGCACAGCTTCTATGCTCTGACTGCCACCGTCCCGTCCCCTCATTCAAGCAACCAGCTCCAAGGGATTTACAGAATTGTCACTCCTCTTCCATCTATAAATAGGACGTCCCACACACAAAAACATCATCGACTCCTAGAGGGTTTGAAGTCCAAAAGGAAGAGATCACCTAGTAGTAGTAACTAGTAGTAGCTTAGTTTTATTTTAAGTTGTAACTGTACTTAAGTGACAACCCATATGATCTTCTCTGTAACAACCCCTAAGACTCCTCACGAGCATCAAACCATCCTTCTCCACTTTCTGTTTCTTTTGTAAACTGTCTTTTAAATTAATATAAGTGTTTTTCTCTTCATTCCATTCGTTATTTCTCAACTGAATCTCGGGTCTACGGGACTTCAGTTTGGAATAATTCTGTTTAAAACATCAGCAATGAGCTGAACTATCTGTAGAACGGGTAAACTGTAAAACTCTTAAAGAACTGTTTTCGAAACTCTTGACTGAAGCTTTTTGTATTTCTTTGGCTAAGTATGCTATATTCATTGTGTATCAATGGAAATTGAACACATACTGAGAAAGGAACTTTCATAAGGAAGGGATCTCAGACTGCTTAGACATTGGGGGAAGGTAGTGTCATGGCAAAACCGCTACTGGTCACCTTAGGAATAAGGGGCCAACTCGTCCATTTTAATGTTCTGTACTAAGTACCTGTTGGAGTCAAGGGAGCCATAGGAATATGGAAACTTGTGAGCCATCTAGACCATGAGATGAGGAATCAGAGTTGGCAGATAAGAAACTGAGACAAAGCTAAAAAGTGCTAGGTCTTGAGCAGAGAAAACAACCATTTAAGAGTGGAGCAGCAAATCAGTTCCTCCTGTTAAACCATTTTTAACATCATCACCCTGTTGTCTCTTAATTATAGTTATTTCTGTTTTAGTAATTGTAGTTTATTTAATCTTATATCTATCAAACATCAATGAATATTATCTCACATTCTTTTAAACAGGAAGGATCACATATATAACGCAGCGAGTAATTGTTTGCCATCAGATTGAACCCACTGTTCCTGAGGAACGTTGTCAAGACAGTAGGGGACGTTCGACCAGACAGTTCATTTACTAACTTTTATTCCCATTTTCATTCTTTATAAAAATATTCCTACTCTCACAATTATATATGAGCCTCATCCCTTAACTTTTCTCTCTCCGCTCTCCTCTTTCCTCTCCATTGTGAGAGTAAGATTTGTTATGTTACGTTATGTAATATAACAATTCATTTACCCTGTATGTATGTATGTATGTATGTATGTATGTATGTATCGATAATATAATTGTCATGTACCGGATGAAGAAGCTGTTTCCATCAGACTAATCATTTTTTGCTGTTTTCTGCTCTCTCCTGGTGGGAAATATTTTTTATGCTCCAGAACTACCCAATAATTCAGTGCTCCCTCTCATAACATCAATTTTTTCTTTCTCTTTTTATCCCTGTTATTTTTTCTCTTTTCCACTTTTATCCTTCCATTTACACTAACTTCTTCCGGTAACATAATGGTCGATTCCCTTTATATATAATTTTTATCAAACTCATTGGAAAAAACAAATTGTTATCTTCATTTGAATTAAATAATTAATTCAAAGTTCCTATAAAATCTAAAGAGTAGTTGAAAGTGTGATCCCTTGTAAATTTAATTAAACCTCACATTAATCTCCGGAAAAGACTAAGATAAGTAATTTTACAGAAAACGGATGATTAAAGTGAGAATCTTAATTTTTCTTGGGAAAGCAAAATAAGTTTTATTTTTCTTTTTAAGGATTCGCTTTTTTCTACACAGATAATTTATCTACATTAAGTCTAAAATGACATCATTTTGAGACGAAAATTAAGATATTTTTATAATTATAATTTATTTCAGGATTAAAATAATCTTTTTCATTATAATTTTTTAATTTTTCAACATAAAATGATGTCATTATATAAGCGAATTTAAACATTTACCTTATAAACATTTAAGTCTTACTTGAGAAGTTAGTGTTTCTCATTTTAAATATAAAAATGAAAACAAAAACATGCAGGTTTGTATCTGGGGTGGGACTAACGAAGTAACGATTTTGACAAAATTAAAAAAGAGTAAAAACGTTCATGATCTGTCAACGAACCGTGTTATCTGTGTGTCACGATTGGTGGTTCCCTTTCCTAGCTTTGCATTACCACCATTTATACACGCAACTCAAACAAACAAACAAACAAAAAGAAAAAAACACGTTCTTTCTGTTTCTCTCTTTGTGGGAATGAAACTCTATGGCCTGGTTTCTTGTTAACCAGGTCCTTGTCTGCTTCTAATCGTTTAATTCTCCTCACATTCCCTTTTTCCTTTTGAAATTCTCAGCTTTCTTCCACAATGAACGATCTTCTAACGGTAATGTTCACTTTTTCCACATTTCTTGTTTTCTTTTGTATTTTTCTCTTTTGTTCTTCATTTCACCATTGTCGATTCTATTTGTTTTTTATTTTTATTGTTCGTGTTTATGTTTTTCTAAGATTTTTGCTTTGGGTTTTATCCAGATCTAGCTTTGTGTATGATGGGCACCATTTTTATTTCATTATTTTTTTTTGCTGGGTTTGGTGTTATGCAATCTAGATTTCAGCTGTGTTTGGCTTTCTACTTTTGCTTTTTCTGTTTGTTTTGTAAGAAAATGTAGGAAAGTTAAGCGATTTTGAGAATGTGGGTTCTGGAGCCTTTACAAAATGAGATTTCAGCATTATATGAGTCATGTTTTGATGCAGAAGTTTATCGCCCTCTACCATTTCGTAGTTTTTTCAAATTTATAAAATTTGTATAGTTCCAGTTTTTGATTTTGGAATTAGTGTTGCTTTTTGTTCAGGGTTTCATGATTTGTATTTCATCCGTGTTTTGAGATTTGATCCATTTATAATAATAATAATAATAATAATAATAATAATTGCCATGGATAGTGACAATTAAATTAATCTCGATTTATGTATCAACTTGATTTTGATTTTCGTTTGTCAACAATATGGAAATGGAAATATGCAAAACAAAAATTAAATAATGTATGCAGCATTTAATTTAATTTGTTTTCACTAGACTTGAATCCTCTAGTTATTTAATAGGGATAGGATCACTTACGTAAGAATAGTAAATCTTACACCAAATCTTAACTATTGATTTCCGTGCATTTAACGGTTGAGATTTATTAGGAATTAAAAATTAATTAATGAGTGAAACTTAATAAATCTTAACCGTTAAATGCAGAAAATCAATAGTTAAGATTTGGTTTAAAACTTATTAGTCTTACACCGGTTCCGCTATTTACTAACGGGACAATGTCATGTTATGAGAAAGAAACTAATGAAAGCATATTTAATGGACCCTACATAAGTAATGATGGGTTTTACTGTGGTTGCTTTTCTGTGTCTCTCTTGATAGTATTACACTGTCATGTTAGTATGTAATATGGGAGGATCCAAATCCTTTCTCGCTAGCCTCTTTTTGTCATTGAAAAAAGCTTGTTGGCTAACCAGAACCCAAAAAAGGGTCTGTAGTGGATGTTCTTTTTGGTAAAAAAGTAACTCAAAAGATGTCCTTTAAGGAATTCTTTGACGGCTAAAAGCCTATAACAAAGTAGTGAACCAGTTAAAGTTATTCTTGTAACATCAGCATTTCTAGTGAATTATTCCATGTTTTCCCAATCCACAGAATCTGAGTTTTATTCACTTCGAATTTATCATTGTAATTTTATTTTAAAACAATCATTCCTTCCTTCTTATATAACAGTGAACTTGGTAATTCTCTGATACATAATGACATAAATATGCTGATTTTTGTTGTTCTAATCTACTATGGACTGACAGTATAGTCACTTTCTTTTAGCTTTGAATATATATATATATATATAGGATCCTTTGACACCGGTGTCAAATTTGAAATTTGACACATCATATGAGAGCCATTAGATCAAAAAAGATCAATGACATCACATGCTTACAAATCTGACTAGTAAGACATAGTTATAATAATAAAGCTGTTATTTTTTTCTCTCTCCTTAGACATTGTCGGCTGACGTGGCGGAGAGAGAAAAAGCAATTTTTATGTCTTATCAGACTTAGTTAAAAAGGGTAGCGGTGGACAACCTTATCTAAAGTGGCCATAAAAATATTTAAGCTTATATATATATATATATATATATATATATAAAGGTAGGATTATCTTACACCGGTATAAATTACGCTCTTAACCTTACCTGTCAATCTTATTTATAAAATAACGACTCTAATTTATTAGGGGAAGGTTATATTTACAAACTTTTTTGGTTACAAACTCTTACAAATTATACTATGTTCTCCCAGGAGAACATATTGTAATTTGTAAAAAATCTCAAAAAAAGTTTCTAAACATATCCATCCCCAATTTATTATATATGTGAGGGGTAGGATTATCTTACATATTGGTGTAAATTACTCTCTCAACCATAGTTGTCAATCTTATTTATATGTAATGGCTATAATTTTTTAGATGTGTTAGATGCAAACTGATCAATGGTTAAAATTGGGTGTAAGATTTGTTATTCTTAAATCGGTATAAGATGATCCTTCTCCATATTTGAACTCATTTTTTATTTATGCTTTACTGCAAAGTTTCTATAATACACATTTGGGAGATTTGATAACCAATTCTCATGATGGGTAGAAGGTTCAACTCTGTTTTTCTTTTTCCGTAAGATTTAGATATGCTTTAGTTTTGATTTGTTAAATATGCTTGTTTTCTATGATTGACAGATCCATCTTTTAATGACAGTTTCAAATTTCCGTGTGTCTGAAATTGCATATTTGCTAATATATTGTCTTGTCAGGGAAATTGGGGAAGTGGATGCTTATTTATTCTTTAATCGGTATAATATATTTATTTGCTGGGACTTGGGAGTAATCATTTTTGAGCCAGTGTTTTTTCTGGTTTAGCTGGGGAAACAGAATTGGAAAATTTCTATTTGATGATCTTCAACTAAATCACTCCCCGTTAAACCCGACTAGCGAGTGTTGGTGGAGGAAATCCTTGTACGCAGTCTTACCTTTGCATAATTGCAAAGAGGCTGTTGCCTGGATTCGAACCCATGACATTTCAATCATGAAGGAACAGTTTTACCACTGTTCCGGTTCACCCCCTTTATATGATGATCTTCAACTAGTTTTTTTATTGTGGCCAGATGACAAAGAAAAGGCATCAATTTAGAACAAGTAAAAGAAGGTTAAAGAGAAAAGATTTCTTTTTTGATTGCATATCTTTTGAAGAGATACATTTGCCTGATTTTGGGGCTGCATGTGTAAGATTAATGCTATTGGCATCAAAGACACCTCCTGTGGAGGGCCATTTAGTCTGCACACTCTTAGACCTCCACTGGCCCTGCTTAGGAATTGTATTCTGTTTGTGACACAACTATTTTGTGTATACACTAATAGCAGTGTTCTATGCATAAATGAGGTTGTGGATGTGTTTAAAGTCTGTTTTTGCAGTTTTGTAGATATATTCAATTGTTAAATGTCAAGTAGGCATGCCAATGCAGCAATGTTTCATGTTGAAGCTAGGGGAAGCAAATACGTAGAAAAGACTTTTTTTGCTATTTACAAAGTTCCTGGGATGTTTATGGAAAAATGTATTTTCAATTTTTTATTTCCAATATATTTGTATTAAATGAAAATTATGCAATAAGATCTATAACTCTGATTTGTACAATTGATTTGGCTGTGAACTCAATACTTCCTTTGACTGGTATTGGGGGACAAAAACAGAACACGTGCACTAAGGAAGATGCAAGGCACAATATCAATCCCCTGTTTTAGGTCTTAGAATTGCATATTACCATATAGACCGTAATAATATTTAAAATGTCTTGTAGTGAGATCATATCAATGTTTTTGAAATAGAATATTTGTTCTGTTCTGTTCGTCATGCTCTGAAGTTTTCATGCATCTAAATATCGGTGTGTGCTTGAGTGTTATGTGTACTACTGTGCTATTTTCTCGATGAATGGGTTGGTATAAGAGCTGTAACAGTTGTTGATAGTTTGTATTGGGTGTGCATATAGCAAAATCATCATTAAGAGCGGTCCATATATATTAATTTCATGATCTTTTTTCAGGAATCGTTTGAGATCCCACGTGGCCAAGGTCACGTAGGTGATATTGAGTTGGGACAATATGCAATGAATTCAGGAGAACTGGGCTTGGATATTTTCTTCAAAAAGGTGTTTATCTTTAAATATCTGTAAAAAAACATCAATCAACTTATCTTTCATTATTTCTTTCTTTTCCTTAATTAATTCATTTTGTACAATTATAAGGGGGAGTGGTTTTTTAGTTTATTTTGTACAATTACTGGATGGTTTTGACATTCGTGTTCAATTATTTGGTCCATCTCATTGAATGTTACTATCGTGTATTTTTAATAGGTGCAGGAGCTTGATAAACATTATGCTAAGCTGAATAACCTTTTGAGAAAGCTCCAGGTAACTTTTCTTTCACACACTTGACTACTAATTGTTGGCTCCCGGAACACTTTAAGAACAAGTTTTGATCATGTGAAAGTAATATACATTTGGAGGATGCGATACTGAATCAATTAATTTATTGACTCTTAAGATCTTTAATATACCAATAATAGTAATGTCACAGAACTATGATAAATAAAGAAGTGGGCAATTGAGGTATGATATTTTTTTAAGGGCATGTGGTTTCACAAAGAACAAGGTTATTTCCTATGGCCAATGTAACAGCAGAAGAACCTCTTAGTAAAAGAATGCCATTATGTTATGTAAAAAACCAGGTCAACGAAGAGGCTATTTAAATCTAAGTCCTTTTCAATGGTTTCACTTAGTTTTTCTTGGTCTTCCTCTACCTGGAATTGTTTGGTTATCCTCCTAATCAAATCTTCCTACTAGGGCTTCTTAGTCTTATTCTCTCACCAAACTATCTTGGCCGCAATTTTACAATCTTTTTCCTCAACAGGTGATACTCCTGCTCTTACTTTCTTTATGATAAATTCATTTCTGATCTTATCTATTCTTATTTGTTTACTAATCCATGCAACATTCTCATATCTATAACATCTAGCATATGCTCATGTCGACACTTTATAGCCAAACTTGGTCCCTTAAAGCATTGCTGGTCTTATGGTTGTCCGGTGAAATTTTCGTTTAAGCTTGAGTTGCAACTTTCAATTGCAAATAACACTTGAAGCATTCTCCATTTGAACCAACCAGTTTGGATCCTATATTTTACATCTCCCCTTATCTCTCTATTACTTTGTATGATAGATCCAAGATACCTGAATTGTGCAACTTGTGGTTTGATATGATCTATGATTTTCTCCTCCAAGCCATTGTTTGTGCATCCTGCTGAACTACATTCCATATACTGTGTCTTTCTTCTATTTAAACCAAAACCATGTGATTCCAAAGCTTCTCGCCACAACTCTTGTTTACCATTTATACCCTCTTGATTCTCCCAGGAGGACTATATCATATGCAAAAAGCATGCATTGAGGCACAATCTCTTGGACATGGTTAGTAACTACATCCAAAACCAAGGTACAAAGATAAGAGCTCAAAGATGTAACTCGTAGTTATACGAAAATCCTTTATGACCCCATCTTACATATTCTTTTTGGCCTAAGCAATTTGAACTCATTTCTTCTCTAGCACTTTCCACAAGATTTTTCTTGGCACCCTACCCTATCATAGGCATTTTCTAGGCCAATGAAAACCATATGCAAATCTTTTCATTTCTAGGTCAATTAGCATACAAATCATTTCCATAAATTTGCAAGTCTAGAGTGAGGAACAAAATGGTGAAAGAGAGAGAGAGATGAAAGGATTGGGATAACCATTTGATGAAGGACAAAAACAGAGACAAAACTAGAATGACTAATGCTGCCTATCATTTGGTAGTTTGTAGTTGTATAAGACTTTTTCTACTGCAATTGAATTAAGTCTTGCAATGTCTCTACATTTGAGTCAGCTTCCATATCAGGTGAATTGAGAAATCGGAAAAAGGAATAAACAAAGAACTTTTTTTGCTTTTGTTTTGGAATTTGGTAAGAGTTAAGCAATAAGTAAATATAATGTTTGGTCAAATTATCAAAAGGCATTGTGCTTCCTTGTTGGTTTATGTTATGAACTAAAAATTACTTGAAATTGGTCCTCCCCATTTTTATGCGAATCTTGTCTGCAGGATGCCCATGGAGAGTCCAAAGCTGTGACCAAGGCTCCTGCCATGAAGGGTTAGTATAATCGTGTTTTATCTTTTTTAAAGCAATCTTTTGCATGTTTCATTGCTTCTTTTTTATAATCAACATAAAATAATAAAAGAAAAATCATTGAGTCATGCATCCCTCCTTTCATATATATATATATATATATATATTCTTTTTTTAAATTTTATAGTGAGAATCATCCAAATATGGAAATTGGTACTCCTTTTGTGACTCACTCAACCCTTAGAAGAATATTTATTGTAGGCGTTACTGAGGTTTTGCATTATAATTATAAATCAAATTAGAGGAAGGATATTCTAACTACCAAAATTTTCTACTACTAACTTACTACCTATCTAATAACCATTGAATCAAAGAGAGAGAATGCTAAAAAGTTTTTGAAAAAAGAGAAAAGGTTGATCCAATGGTGATTAGATAGGTAGTGAGTTGGTAGTAGAAAATTTTGGTAGTAAGAATATCCTTCCTCATCAAATTATACATGTAAAAGAGAAATGAATGGTTTGCCTGTAAGCTGTAAGTATTAATATTATTTATAGTTTATAATTATGATTTTGATAGGAAGAAGAATTTGCTTAGGTAGGACTGGTTCTAGATGTTAAATTGCACTTCTGATAAAAAGACACATTTGAAGATAGGTGTTCTGGGGCTATAAATGAAGTTCAAGAGAATTAAAGTAATTAGTTTTGCTTGATCCTACGATTGTCTGCAGCTATAAAGCAGAGAATGGAGAAAGATGTTGATGAAGTTAAGAAAACTGCGCATTACATAAAGACCAAAATTGAAGAACTGGACAAAGAGGTAAGATCTCTACTGAATGTCTTTCAGTGTTTTATTCAATACCTAGATTCTTAGTGTGATCTCCCTGGTCTCCTCCCTTACTCCATTCTGTTTCGTAGAATTTGGCAAATAGGCAGAAGCCTGGGTGTGGAAAAGGATCAGGTGTTGACCGGTCAAGAACAGCAACAACCATGTCAGTAACGATTCAACTTTTTATTTCTCATTATTATTATCTCGTATTTTAGACAAGCTCTATGGATTTGAGGTTCTCATTGTGTCTGTAGTTTAGTTATTTAGTTCTTCTTTCACAATTTTTTAACTTTTCATTGCTCAAGCACTGCATTAATATAACCTTTTCGATACTGAAAATTTTACTTGACAAAATTCAACACAAGTCCACAAGAGAGTCTTGGAATTAAATATTTCACATCCGGGGCAGCTAAATTTCTGGCTCTTTTGGAGTTTAAAACATTCTCTTGTCTTTAGCATCTTGCATGATGTTCAACTAACAATATGAATTTATCTTTATAAATATGGTCATATTTATCTGGAAACTAAAGAATGTTTAAAAAGAATAAGAGTAAAGGAAGATGCTATCATCTCAATCCAAATGCAGAATTTTAACGTAACTTCTTAATATTATGACCCTAGTTTGTAATAGGAGACTTTCATACCAGAGCTTCTAATCCATAAATAGTTTTAAAATAAAATTTTGTTCATATGAGGTACTGAGCTCAGGGCCTAACTTAATATTATTCTTTTTCCATGTCAATGAGCAGTCCATGGCTTTCAACTTATACCAAGATGTTGTTATCCGAAATTATGTCCTTGAGACCAAACTGATGGTATGATAAATTTGAGAACCAAAATGAATGGGGAGAAAACCTTGCATCTCTTAAACCCACATGCCCTAAAAGAGAAAATTCGAAACTGAAATGTACTTATCTGCATCACAGTGATTAAACCTGAGGATTTCCCTCAAACAAGGATTATAATGTTGTGATTCTGAATTATTATTATTTTTATTTTTGGCTTAATGTTTTATTGAACCAATCTCATCTGTAACCGATTTTTGTATCATATTATTCTGCAGTTCCTTAAAAAAGAAACTGAAGGACAAGATGGCTGAATTTCAGGTAGATTTGGCTCATATTTGTTTGTTTGAGAATTTGTCTTTAATCTCCTGTTCTTCAACTTAATCTCTTTTTCAAAATATTTGCAGACCCTGAGAGAAGCCATCCATCAAGAATATCGCGAGGTTGTTGAGAGACGTGTCTTTACAGGTTTGAGTCTACTTATTAGTGGTTGTTTTCAATTTTATGAAACTTGATCCATTGATTTTCTTGATATGATGTTAACTCTTTTGTATTCACTGGTTTTCTTGATTGTTAGTAACGGGCACAAGAGTTGATGAGGAGGTATTTTTTTTTTCCCCTGAATTTTCATTAATAGAGGGAAATCTGTCTTTTAGAAGTTTTTCTTCTAATCATTTAACAATGTACAGACAATTGACAGATTAATTGAGACTGGAGATAGTGAACAAATTTTCCAGAAGGCAATTCAGCAACAAGGACGAGGCCAGGTTTGTCCCTCCCTCTTACTCCCTTGATAGTTTCCTATTCAACTTTTTTTTTTTATTGAATATTGTCCAGAGTGTTGAACAAGAAGTGTCTAGGAATGGAGGTAATATTTCAATCCACGGAACAATGGGAAAGAGATAACTGACAAGGGAGGCTCAGTACCTCTAGCCTTTGGTCACATGGTAAAAATTAGGGGTGTGTCGTGTGTGTGTGTGACACCTAGGATTGAGTGAATACTCTGGGTAGTTGAGATCAAGGAATGCTCAATGTGCAAAACTGTATACCTCTGACACTGTTCCAGCCTTTTGTAGGGGCTTGGTAACAGTTGAGGGAGAGTAGAGCGACCCGGTCCAGAGAGAGAAACCCGCAGGTGGTGATCGTGGGTGGGGTAATGGTGGCGAAGGAGTCATGGGTGACAAACCCATGACCGGGCTGGAGGACTTGGCTTTGCCATCCAAGGCTGTTCTGCAGTGGTCTTTGGGCCTCCAGTCTTGTTGGCCTCTTAACCTGGTTATAATCTGGGAACTTATCCTGGAACAAATATTGATCCACTCATCTAAACCTTCCATCATCCTACATTTTCAAAAAAAATCCCAAAATTTTGGTTTATGGGGGCTGGTAGGGGTGAGGAACATTGTTGGATGTTCCTTGGACAATAGGCAAATGACATGAATATTTAGAAAACTTATACATTTGAGTTATCTTTGTAGATAATGGACACCTTGGCAGAAATTCAAGAGCGACATGAGGCAGTTAGAGATGTTGAGAGGAAGCTTCTTGATTTACAACAGGTATTTAATCAATCTGTTCAATTAATTTGACTACGTTATATGTATGATGTAGCTTAACAAATTATTGCAATTAATATTCTGATTATATGAAACAACATCAACAAGAAATTAGGAATTAATATCAACATCTAACATCATCTTTATTCCGAACTAGTTGGAATTGGGTTCGCAATTATATATCGAGTTTGAACCATAATAACATTCATGTCTTGGCAGATATTTATGGATATTGCAGTGTTAGTCGATGCACAAGGAGACATGCTTGACAACATAGAATCACAGGTATTTTGATCATTTTACATACAAGGCCATCATTGAATTGGGAAAAATAAATTCTAGCTATTACAATTAGCTAGTCTCTTTGATAAAACTGTTTAGTTGAGAGTTACATTTGTGATCAAAGTTGGTTTCTACTCCTCATGCATCAGGTTTCAAGTGCAGTTGATCATGTGCAGCAAGGCAATAATGCACTACAGAATGCCAAGAAACTACAAAGGAACTCTAGAAAATGGATGTGCATTGCAATAATTATACTTCTCATCGTTGTTATTATCGTCGTTGTTGGTGTGATCAAACCATGGGTTAACAAAAATGGTGCTTAGTTACTAATTATTTGGTAATGCATAATTACATATATATAATTTTTTTTGCCGGTCCATTCTTTTGTTTTCACATGTTTTGAACATTCATTCCTGCACTTGAGAGAAACATTGGACCAGCTTATAAAATATTCAATTGATTTGTATACTATTTTTACATAAAAGAAAAAATATTAATTGTTTATTGGTGAACCATTTTTTTTTCTCTTTTTAGCTACAAAAATCTATGAAGCTGCAAGATGATACTATGTCGTTGATCCATAGGGTTTGTGTAACGCCCTCCTTTGTATGCATCCAAGAGAGCCATTTGCTAAGCGGAATTAGAGTCTTTAATGACACTTTAGCTACCGAAAAATTTAAGTTTAGTGTTTCTAATCAAAACTTAGTTGAAATTGATTTTTCTTCTAGAAATCAGAGTATGTTAAAATATTTCTTAAGTTTCTGAAAATATTATTTCAAAGGCAAAACCGTACTGTATTTAAAAATTCGTATAAATTCCTTTCTGATGAGTTAAAAAATATTCCTTGTGATTTAGAAAGAGCACGTCTGGGGCTTCGCGTGCATATAAAATAATAATAAATTGGAGTTTTGTTTGCCCTTTGAAACATATTTCGTAAGGTGCTTATAAAATTGTTAAAAATTCAGCATTTAATATAACGTTCAAAAATTCTTTTCGCAAACGTTTTCAGATTTTTCCAAAACTGCCGCTGTTCATGAAAGGATAAAACAGAATTTAAGATAATAGTGTCTACAGTCATCCAACAGCTCCAAAATATAAAGCATTACAGTCATCCAACAATTAAACAGCAACAGTAAAATTCCAAGCATCAACAAGTAACAGCAAACATTACGCCTTCAAATGCTCTTTCGTCCTCCTACCATTTTATGAAAATAGCAGCCCCAAATGGGTGAGAATAATCCCAGTAAAGTGGCAACAAAACCAATAACGCAACAGTATTAAACTAGGCACAAAATCATAAACAGTCACTTCAACATATCCTGTTCCTTGTCTTTTCCTTTTCATCATATATATATATATAGCGCCTTCCTTTTGCGCTCTTAGCACCGTCGTGCGCGCAATACACAATGGATATCCCATAAATCGGCACCCTCTTGGTGGATTCCAACTGTGGCCTATGCGGACTGATGCCAAGTGTCCCATGCCTTGGTACCGGAGGGATGCCTATATGATGCGTGCTCAAACACATGGTCCTGTACATAACTATTCTAAAATTGCAAGGCTATATGAATTTTTGGTACATGCATGCCATGCTATGCTTTCACACACAAAGCGTAAAAATAAATGCGGTATGATGTAAGATGCATGCTTATATACTTTTCATATACGTTGTGCTGCCACAGAACAACTTTACCTCATAATCATATTGCCGTCAAGGCATATTCATGGCAGAATACTTACATCATAAGGAACATAATAATTTTACGGAGTATGGAGTATCATGTTACAACTTCATACACTAGTCAATAGTCACATTAGGTAATATCGTCTAACACTTACCTTGCGTGCCTTAAATAATTACCAAACAGCAGCGAAATATGCTACGTTTCTCACTGCTTATGCGCACCTAAATCAATTACAATAAATCATTTTACAGCAACGTTTTAAGGCAAAACAGTGAGCAAAAACAACAACGTTTTACAGCAAAACAGTAAGCAAAACAGCAACATTTTACAGCAAAATAGTGAGCAAAATAATAGCGTTTTATAGCAAAACAGTGAGCAACAACAGCAACATTTTACAGCAAAATAGTGAGCAAAACAGTAACATTTTACAGCAAAACAGTGAGCAGAAAATAGCAATGTTTTGTTTAAAAACAGTGAGCAGAAATAGTGACGTTTTACAGAAGAAACAGTAACGTTTATTTTAATAGAAACAACAATGTTTTTAGCAGCAAACAGTAACGTTTTTAAACATAAACAGTAAAGTTTACAGCAGCAAAAATAGTAGCATTTTACAGCAGCAGTGAACAACATACATTGACATTTTTTAAACAGAAACATTAACGTTTACAGCAGCAAAAATAGTAGCATTTTACAGCAGCAGTGAACAACATACAGTGACATTTTTTAAACAAAAATAGTAACGTGTACAGCAACAAAAATAGTAGCATTCTTAAACAGAAACAGTGGCATTTTTTTAGCATCAAACAGTAACATTTTTAAACAGAAATAGTGGCATTTTTTTAGCATCAAAACAGTAACATTTTTAAACAGAAACAGTGGCATTTTTTAGCATCAAAATAGTGACATTTTTAAACAGAAATAGTGGCATTTTTTTAGCATACAACAGCCTATTCATATGTGGAAAACATACTTTAACAATCAAAATTTATATTATCACAACAAACCTATCAAGAAGACTTTATTCCATAACCTTACTACTTCATGCAAGGTGTGCAACAAGGATTAAGCATGTTATTCATCATATAGTATTTCATGGAATTTTAAAGCGTACAAGTTAGCTCCTAACAATCCCACACTTATCCTTTTTATTATGCTCATTCTAAGGCTTAAAACAAGATAAGGCAGAATCATGAGAGGGTTCACAACTAAAATTTAAAGCCATCTCAAGCATATTCATGGTCAAACAAAGAAAGGAACAAGGTCTCAAAGTCTATGCTTACCTCTTGAAGTACACACTAAATGATCAAGGATTAACACCACACTTCCTAGCTTCACCAAACAACAAGTTCACCCTTCCTAGTGATGACTTATGCGCACAAGTGAGGTGGAAGAACAACTTGGGCAGAATCTTGGATGGAACACGGCTGGACAGTGAGGAAGAGATGAGAGGAATGCTTGCACTCTCTTGGTTGCCTATGGTCACGGTTTCATGCAAGGAAAAGAAGGGGAATGGTGTGCAATTTTCTGAATATTTCCCTCACTATACACTCACGGTTTCAAGAGGAAAGCGAAGGCATTTGGTGCAGCTTTGGTTTCTGTTTTGAGGTGCCTAAACTATAGCCTAACTCAGCGCACAAAGGGGGAAGAATGGAGGTATAAGGTGCCTAAGTTCAGCTCACACACAACACATAAGGATGGAAACAAGTGAGGGGTTGAAGGCTGTTTTAAAGCCATTCCACAAGGGCAGAATACAAGGCTGAATCCTCACACTTGGAGTGCACAAGTAGAGGTCAAATGGTGCAGATTTTTCTGCCCAAGCAAAGGACATGCAAATCTGCCCACAAAGTCTTCATTGGTTGCATGTCTTACATGATTTGGATGGTGCAACAAGTAAGTGGTTTTCCTTCTTGCAAATGCTTTACGTAAGGGACAAGGGAAGGAAGTAAGGCTGACCAAAATGATAAGCAATCAGTCCAAGTGCAGAAATTTAGAGGCCATGTGCGCACAAAGAGAAGGAAGGAGATAGACTATGCCATGTGGAGGTTTCTAGCCAATAAGAAGTTGACTTGTGGAGTCACTTAAGGTGAGGTTAGGATAATATGCTAATGGGTTTGGGCTGCTTCAAGTGGGCTACAAAAGGCAATAAGCTTCAGCCCAACAAACCTAAGGGATTAAAAATATGCACAAGCCCAGTGACACTAACTTGGGTACTAGCCCAAAAATTCTAAGTCCTCAAGCCCAATTATTTTTAATTCTTTTTATATGATACTACATAATTATTCATACATGCCTAAATTAATTTCTTACCTATTATTATAATTCTAATAATTTTCCTAACTCAAGATTAATTCTATACTAGTAACCATGCCATTCGAATTCAAATAAATAATTACATGAAACTCTAATTTTCACACATGCATACTTATGCCTTATATTATTTTATGTATTTTCCTAAATATTTACGTGGGATGTTACAGTTTGGTTGTTTTTAATCTCCGCCATTCATATACTAGCGTTGGCAGTTGCTACTAGTTTTCTTTTAGTTCATAGAAGTTATTGAATAGATAATTTAGACCGTGAAAAGATAAAGGGAAAATAAGTACATTTTTATTTTCTAATATTTCTTTTTACTTTTTAAATTTGTTTCACTGAAATTACTTTTTAAGTTATTGATTTTTTACGATGTTTTTACAAAATTTAATTTGGTCTTCCTGCCAACTAACTTGGCCAGTGTGTTTTTTTTTTTTTTTGATATATTACAATTGGTTTATCACTTTATGATTAGTTCGATTCGGAGTGGGTCTCAGAATTAAGATTTTAAATACTTCCAAAGATGATACTTTCAGCATGGTTATGTTTTACAAAACAGTATTGATGTCATATAAGAGTTAACTAGTATTAATTCGTTAGCGATGTCAACAAAGTTAGCTTTAAAAAAATAGTGATAACATAATAATTTATGACTATTTTTTGAAAAAAAAAAAACATGTTAGATAATGAATTTTTAAATTGAAAATAGAAAAGAAAAAGATAACGAATATATATACTAAAGTCAAATTTTTTCATATGCCAATTTGTAAACCCAGAAGAATTTACTACTATAGTTATAGAGTCTCTTTGATTGAGTGTTTTTTTTTTTTTAAAAAAAAAAAAAAAAAAAAAAACTTTTTTGTAATTTTTAGTATTTTTTTTTGGGTACAGTAGTAATAGTTTTTTAGAATAAAAGAAAAAATATGTTTGATAAGATATTCATTTTCAAGTTCATGATCTTCATTTGTATTTGGTGGGTTTTGGGTAAATGAATAACAAAATACTCTAATCCTGAATCAGTTGTCTTTGTAGTGTTTCTGGGTTAGGCCCTCCTTTTTTATCAAAAAAAAAAAAAAATAATCCTAAGCTCCTCAACTTGCGAAGAAAAAATTGAGTGTAGATTATATACTATTTTACCTTTGCATTTTTATTAAAAGGTTGTGATCTGTCAAGTTTGCCTCACACTTCAAATTGAAAATCAAAATTTAACCCAAAACCTCAAGGATTAGGATAATAAATGCAAAAAGTATTTATCTTTTTAAATGACATAATTTATGTCATTTTACTCTTACAAATAGACTAGTATATTACCCGTGCGATGCACGAGGGAAAAAGATCAAAAAATTTGTCATCCGCTGTAGTTGGTTAATCACACTGCAAATCTCATACATACAAAAAACGGTGTTGCTATTTTGTTCTATATTTCAAGTGGAAAAAATTACAGCATTAACACATAACTTTGTAAAGATTTATGTCGTTAGTATTTGAAATTTTACAAATTTGTATTTACAAATATTAAAATCAGATTTGGGAATTTAATTATAAAAGAAGAAGGACGAAATTTTAATTTAATTATAAAAATGTGTTGGTGGGACGGCCCTCCGGGACGAGTCCAGTTTGTTATCTCTAACTATCAGCATGTAAAAGGTTTTTATATTTATCCACACAAAAAAGTTTTTATAGTTGCGTCTAAGTCTTTATATTTTATCTCAGAGATGAACTTTCATTTACTATAATCAGATTTATAAAATAATAATAAATAATTATTTTTTTTGGAAGGATTAGTGTCGTTAGTCATTGGAATTTCACAAATTTGTATTTACAAAAATTGAAATCAGATTTAGTAATTTAATTATAAAAGAAGAAGGATAAAATTTCAATTGAATTATAAAAATATATTGGCGGGCCGGCCCTTCGGGCCGAGTCCAGTTTTCCACATCTAACCGTTAGCCTTTTATATAAATAATTATTTTTTGCAAATATTTGTGTTGATTACACTCTTGCAATAAAAAAAATAAAAGTTTAATTTCTTTCTTATGTACTAAATTAAAATTTCATGTTTATAGTTCTAAAATTTTAGAAAAGTTGAGTTATTATTAATTTGGAAATTCCAATGTAGAATGCAGTGGGACATTGAATGGGTTGTCTGCCATAAAAAATTATTCACATAATTTTCCGTTTAATTTATTTCTAAATTTCAAATTTTTTTACAATATAAATAATTTTGTTATTTTACAATATTTGTTAATGTTTTTGTTTTTTATGCAACATGCTGACAATTACCCATGAAAAAATGAACAGATAAAACATCATAGATTTTTTTTTTTTTTTTCATAATATACACTTTCTTTAATTAATGTGAAATTCCTTAATGTATTTTTTACACTTTACAATCCTTAGTACTACCATAGCCCTTGAAAATCAGTATTTCTCTGTTTATTTGTTATTAAAAAATGCAGTGTGATAAGAAGCTAAACAAAATGTAACATAAACAAAAAGAAACTACAATATCGAATTATAAAATACAACAAATTTCTAGAAAAATATGTTTTTGAAACACAAAATATGTTAGCATATGGGTGTCCTAGAGACAATTTTTTGATTAAATAAAGGACACTAGATGTAGAACTTTATTTGTCGCAAATAAATGTAAGCACTATTTATTCAGTTTCATATTGTGTCTCGATATTACTGTTAATATTATATGAATGAACTGGATAAATCCCTTGGAATAGAACAGGTATCTCTTGAGTATCTGTGATGAGATCACGATCATGAGGATTCAAGGATATTGCATGTCTATTCCTAATTATATGTTCCTAGTCTAGAGACACTGAGTTTGGGGATCAGTGATCTCGAGTAAAGACTAGTACGACTTATCTACTTGTATATGGATACAAGGTAAAGACCTCATGAGCTGCAGATATGGAGATATCTTAGCTAAAGTCGTAGGTGGACCTATAAGAGTATAGCTCGCACTGAACAGACCCAAAAAGAGACTCTATGAGGAAATCTCACAGATAGTGTCATTAGAGTAATCTCTTTATGTTTGGGTGTGTCTTTCCTTAGACCAGAAGTTATTACCTAGACTGTGTTCTTGAAGGCATGTTTTGATTGTATACCTCGTCTGCCTGAAACATGGAGACTCATAGGTATACTGTTGGGCGTGTCCTTAAAGGGCACATGGCTAGGGTAATAAGCTGAAGGAATTCGTCAAATCTCTGTGAGAGATTAGGTTATCTGTAAACCGGAGAAATCGGGATGACATTTACAGGGACTCGGGAATCTATGCATAGTAAAAGAGATCATGAGATGATCTGCCTTTAGAGTCAGTAAATTGAAGATTCCCTATTTCGAATAAAGCTTACCCTAAACCGCAGGGGTTGATACATTTCCTTACCCTAGGTTAATGGGAAGATAACCGAGACGAAGGGAAATACATAAGGTAACCAAATATGTGTAATAGGATGATCAAGTCATTAATCTGACTAGTTCTGGGGCAACAAAGCATTGCTAGTGCTATGTGTTGTCATTAATTGGGTTATGGGCTTGTTGGGCCCAAGCCCAGTTATGTCAGTAGCTACGTTGGACCTAATGGGTCACACACTAACACCTTGTAGTTATGATGGACTAGCTTTAAAGGTATTGGGCCTAATAATGTTATTAGCCCAAGAAGCTATTTGGAAGCCCACCTAAATGGGTGGGTGGTGCATGGAGTTTAGTAATGGGCTTGGATAGTCCAAGCCATTACTAATTAATTTAATTAGTTAAATTAATAATCAAATATTTGAATTTCGAATTTTGAATTTGAAATTTGAATTTTGAAATTTGAATTTCGAAATTCGAATTTTGAATTTGAAATTGGAAATTTGAAATTTGAAATTTGAAATTTGAATTTTAAAATTTGAATTTGAATTTGAATTTTGAAATTCGAATTTTGAATTTGAAATTTGAAATTTTGAATTTTGAATTTTGAATTTTGAATTTGAATGTTTGAACGTTTGAATTCAAGTGTTTGAATTCGAATTTGAATTGGTTTTGAAAAGTTGTTTCATAACAAAAGGATAAGACAGGATCTTATTGGAGCATATTCCTTGGATGAAGAAGCATCTTTGGAGGCTCTCCCTAGGCTGTTTGGTGCATCACTTTTAAGTGATAAGAGTGTTATCTTATCACTTAAAACAAACCTCCATTCAGATTTGGTGGTTGAGGGAATCAGTGGGTAAGTTGATTCAAATTTTGAATGCAACTGCTCAATGTATTTGGACCCTTTATAGGGCTGAATTATGCGCATGAAAACTATATACTATATGATAGTTTATGAATTTAAGTTTAAATTAATTTGAATTTAAATTCATGTGGTTAAGATTGGAGGTTGTTGGCAAAGTTTGTTTTGCAACAGCTCCACCTTATCACACTGTTTCATGCACAACTTTCAAAGAAATTTGAAAGTTTGTTTTTCATTTTGAATGAATGAATTCCCTCCTCCTCTCCAAAGGGTGCGCATAAATAGACATGTTCCTCACCTTAGGTTTCATTGGAAAACCAAGCCAACTCTCCTCCTCTATGCACCATTCTGTAGGGTAGCTCAGTACACCTTTCCAAACAGGATACCTAGCCTCCACCCTCACCACTTGTGCGCATAGCAAGCCTCATTGTGGTGTTCATCTGGTGGCTTTCAAGAAAGAGTTCTTGCATCATAGACGAACGGTGGTGTGGATCACCATTAGAGGGTTTGAACCCTTCAAGCCTGACATCTCATCTCCCTGACTGATCAGGCCTAAACAAGGTAACATCATGCTGTCTTAAAGCATGAATCTATGAGTGCATGTATGTTCCGCAGTAAAATTTTGTTTTACACCTTACATGCATCGGCCTTCAAAGGCCAGTTTACTTTCAAGTGGTATCAGAGCCCGGTTGCTTTACCATCGACGGGTGATGGTACCTTGTTTGTGAAAAGAGTCTTTCACGGTCAAAAATCTTTAAAGGGTTAAAGTTTAAATTCTGCATGTGGATTTTGAATCACAAATCCTTTAAAGTGTTAAAGTTTTTGTTTTTATGAACATGAAAATTTGATTCTGTGTTCATAAAACATTATGCATCATGGTTTAGTTTCTTTTCTTTATGAAAGTTCTAAAAGGAACACCCTTTTTGAAAGGGTAGATTCGGCCATGGAGGGTACTAAGAGTACCTTGAATGATTTCTTATTTTTCTCCATGAATTGTGTCATGTTTATATGCATGAAATTTTGTGACAAATTTATCATATAGTTACCTATATGATTCGGCCATGTAGGGATATATGGCTACATGCATGGTTTAATTTTGTTTTCTTTAAGAAAGAATTAACAAAATTTGAATTGAAATTGTTTTTAAATTCGGCCAATGAGAAATTTAAGATTATGAATCTTGATGTTATTTTGATGTTTAAATGTTAAATGTCAAAATACATGTGAAAATGTTATGTGATAATATAATGTTTGTGTTTGCAAGTTTTGAACTTTTCAGGTACAAACAGGAAGGGGATGGTCATGGTGCCCGGATTTGAATTTTTTTGAATTTTAAATTTATGTGTAATCGCGCATTTTAATTT
>JAVKPL010008302.1:0-109655 GCA_032173675.1 Gastrolobium villosum | reverse complement strand
TAATGTTGGATGATAAGGATTTTAAGTCCTCTGATGGGTCTGCCCTTATAGCAAAGAATACTGCTCGTCCTTCTGGGGATTTAAAATGTTCTGACCGTTGGTGTTCTCATTGCAATAAGGGTGGTCACACCCGTGAAAAATGTTGGGAAATTCATGGCAAACCACCAAACTGGAAACCAAAAGGACAGAACAAGAATCGTGCTAATCAAGTATCTTCTGAAGATAAGGGAGAGGGGTCCCATGTCCCTTCAAATTCCGATGGTTTTTTCCTCTCTAAGGCCCAGTATGAGCAATTTCAGAAATTGATGTCTCAACCTGCTGAGGCAACTAGTCATGTTGCTCAAAAAGATATGGCATTCCATGTTGAACGTAGTAATCGTTGGATCCTTGATTCAGGAGCCTCTGATCACATGACAGGTAATGCAACCTTATTTTCTTCCTATATCCCTTACTATCACCCGTCACGAATAAGAACAGCTGATGGAAATTTCTCCACTATTGCGGGCAAGGGATCCATTAAACTTTCTGAGCATATTATTTTGAATTCTGTCCTTCATGTTCCCTCCCTTACTTGTAACCTCATCTCTATTAGCAAACTTACTGCTGAGTTGCATTGTGTTGCTAAATTTTCTGCAAATTCTTGTATCTTTCAGGAGCAGGACTCGGGGATGATGATTGGCAGTGCTAGAGAAGAAGAAGGGCTCTACTATTTGGAGGAGGATCTTTGTGAAAGGAGGATTTTTTCAAACCACACTCTATGTTTATCAGATGATTGTAATGATGTTTTGTTATGGCATCGTAGGTTAGGGCACGCAAACTTTGTTTATTTTCAGAAGTTATTCCCCAACTTATTTATCAATAAAAAGCCAAGTTCCTTTCTTTGTGATTTTTGTCAACTTGCAAAGCATTCTCGTGTCACTTATTCTCCCAAGAAATATCATGAATCTTCTCCCTTTACATTAATTCATAGTGATATTTGGGGACCTGCTCGTGAAAAAAATGTTTCGGGTGCTCGTTGGTTTATTACTTTCATTGATTATCATTCTAGGGTATGTTGGGTATATCTCTTAAAAGACAAGTCTGATGCTGCATCCACTTTTAAAAACTTTCATGCTATGATTCAAACTCAATTTCAGACTCCTATCAAAATTCTGCGAACAAACAATGGTACTGAATGTTTTAATTCTGTTCTTGGAGATTACCTAAACCAACATGGAATTATTCATCAAAGTTCTTGTCCTAATACCCCTCAACAAAATGGGGTGGCTGAAAGGAAAAATAGACATCTAATTGAAGTTGCTCGAGCTCTCTTATTCACGATGCATGTCCCTAAATATCTATGGGGGGAAGCCATCTTGACAGCTTCTTATCTCATTAATCGGATACCTTCTCGGGTACTAAATTTTCATTCTCCTTTATCTTGTCTTACTAAATCTTTTCCTTCTTTTAGTGTTTTTTCTTCTCTTCCTCCCAAAATATTTGGCTCTGTGGTCTTTGTACATATTCCTCCACATCAAAGGTCCAAACTTGACCCTAAATCTATTAGATGTGTCTTCATAGGATATTCCCCTAATCAAAAAGGCTATAAGTGTTACTCACCTTCTCTCCGTAAGGTCTTTGTTTCCATGGATGTTACCTTTTATGAGACACAATCCTTTTTTTCCCCGACTTCTCTTCAGGGGGAGTCTACTGGTATGGATGAAGATAAGCCTGGGAAACCAAATGAAGCTGTTGTCTTACCTTGGCCTTTGGAAACAGGGGGAGTTATTGGGAAGGAAACAGGGGGAGCAACTATACCTGAGTCTAATGATCCTCCCGGTCCTTGTGATCCTCCTGGTAAATGGGGAAAATTCTACAGCAGGCGCAAAATACATCAAGAGACTCTAGACTGCCAGGATCCTGACTCGAGTCCTTGCTCTAGCAACCCACTTGAATGCTCTAGTACAGCCAACATTGATATGCCCATTGCTCTTCGGAAAGGTACTAGATCTTGCACTGCTCATCCTATTTTCCATTATATCTCTTATGAGAAGTTATCTCCAGGTTTTCGTGCTTTCAATACTATGTTAGATAGTACCAGGATACCCAAAAATATCCAAGAAGCACTTGATGACCCAAAATGGAGGAACGCCGTATTAGAAGAAATGAATGCACTCATAAAAAATGAAACATGGGATTTTGTGACATTACCTAAAGGAAAGAAAACTGTTGGTTGCAAGTGGGTGTTCACAATAAAATTTAATGCAGACAACAGCATCAATAGGTATAAGGCCAGATTAGTTGCTAAGGGATTTACTCAGACTCATGGGATAGATTATCAGGAGACATTTGCTCCTGTTGCCAAGCTTAACACTATCCGCGTTCTGTTATCTCTTGCCGCCAACCTTGATTGGCCATTGCAACAGTTAGATGTCAAGAATGCCTTCTTGAATGGTGATCTACATGAGGAAGTTTACATGGATCCACCTCCTGGTTTTGAAAAAGGGGATGGTTCTGTGTGCAAGTTGCAGAAGTCTCTCTATGGACTTAAACAATCTCCCAGAGAATGGTTTGGGAAATTTACTCAAGCTGTTAAGGGAAAAGGGTTCACCCAAGCTCAGACTGATCATACTTTATTCTTTAAACATTCTGACAAAGGAAGAATTGCTATCCTCATTGTCTATGTTGATGATATAATTGTCACTGGTAATGATACCGAGGAGATAGCCTCTTTAAAAAAATGTTTAGCTGACCAGTTTGAACTAAAAGATCTTGGATCTCTCAAATACTTCCTTGGCATGGAAGTTGCTCGAAGTAAGAAAGGAGTTTCCTTAACTCAGAAAAAATACATTCTAGACTTGTTGCAAGAAACAGGTATGCTTGGGTGCAAGCCAGCAGAGACTCCAATTGAAGCTAATATCAAAATGGGAGTTAAGGACGGGGAAGATGTCGATAAGGAGCGGTACCAGAGATTGGTGGGGAAATTAATCTATTTGTCTCACACTCGTCCTGATATTGCTTTTGCTGTGAGCATGGTTAGCCAATTCATGCATTCTCCTAAGGAAAAACACCTTAGTGCTGTTTATAGAATTCTCAAGTACCTCAAAAACACTCCTGGTCGAGGAATTCTCTTTAAAAAGGGGAACAAAATGATGATTGAAATTTATACAGATGCAGACTGGGCTGGCTCTGCAATGGACCGAAGATCTACTTCAGGATATTGTACTTATGTCTGGGGAAACCTTGTGACCTGGAGAAGTAAGAAACAAACTGTTGTTGCAAGAAGTAGTGCAGAAGCGGAATTTCGGGCTTTAGCCCATGGTATTTGCGAAGGAATTTGGTTAAGAAGGCTTCTGGAAGAGTTGAAGATCTCTTACTCCCTACCTATCAGATTATATTGTGATAATAAAGCTGCTATCTGCATTGCTCAAAATCCTGTCCATCATGACAGAACAAAACATGTGGAAGTCGATCGTCACTTTATTAAAAAAAATTAGAAGACGGTAGTGTATGCTTATCATATATACCTACCAAGGAACAAACGACAGATATTCTCACCAAAGGATTACTTAAGCCGACCTTCGAGGATTTGATCAACAAGTTGGGAATGATCAATATATATCTCCCAACTTGAGGGGGAGTGTAGAATATTCTAGACTATCTTTATTTCTTTCTTGCTATCTGTTCCTTTATTTATTAGGCTCTCTTATTATTGTAAATATGCCTCTTAGTCCTCTTAGGTTTTTGTTCTTATTTATTAGCATTGTTCTCTGTACTCACTATAAATTGTACCTACTGGGTCTTTCAAGTAATGTATCAGAAGTTTATTCAGAAAACACTTCTTCTTTTCATCAGTTTTGTTTTGTAGGTTCTAGTAATTAATGTCGAGAGAGAAAGTTTTGAGAAAACCCCCTAATAATTAATGTACATTAAAAGGAAATGAAGAAATTATTCTATTGTAAAGAACCAATTCAACCCAAAAGCTTAAGCTATTAGGTGAGGCTACATTAATGGTTTTATATAATTCTAACATGCCCCCCACACGAGAGCCCACTGGGCTTGAAGGGTGGATAATGCACAGCCCCGCCTACCTATGTTAAGAAATTCTACAAGATTTAATTAATTATTTATTATGCTGCTGGGTTGAAATGGTTCTTCACATCTATTTCTATACATAGTTTTACTTTTTTAGTTAAAAATCATTTATATTATTTTTAATATTTTTTCATGAATGTTACTATTCACAATACATTTTGATTCATGATTCGGAAAATAAGCATTCCTAAACACAATTTGATAATCATGATCCCTTCTTTTGCAGGTCCGAGTTATAAATGGTGTTCCTCCAGCAGGGGACTATTCTTTTGCTAAGTATAACAAGGTAAATGCTGGTTCAGTCTTTACCTTCATACATGCTCTGCATTCTTCTCATTTTTAGAACTTTACTCTAGTCAATATCTTCTATTTACATGATTAATGTTAGTTTACATGCTGTGATGCAGTCTGTTGACATAACAAGATACACGGATGAGGAGTATGAGAAGTATTTGACAGATTCTGTAGGTATCATGTCTAGATTGCATTTGTCCAAATGCATGGAACTTCATATTTGAGTTTTCTTAAATGACAACTGCTGTAATTTTTATTGCTATAAAGAACTGAATTTCATGTGCTGCATCCGGTTGAAGTTGCAGTGTCTTCGATGATTTATATTGCAAGAATTTATATTGGAAGGTCTTTTTTTGTATATAATTTCAAAATTGTTTGAGGGACAACATCATTTTACACCACTTTAAGAATAAAAAGTCTTACATTCAATTTTAGTCATTGATCTACGTGCATCTGACGGCTGTAATTTATTAGGAATCAATGATTAATTAATTAGTGTAAAAAAGGGGAAATCCCAGTGCCCAAGGTTCTCTGACTTGCAAAGTTAGGGATGAGGGTCGATTGTACGCAACTTTACTCTTGCATATTTCAAAGAGAATGTTTTCCTTACTCAAACCCGTTACCTTCTGGTTACAAGGAGCAACCTTACCGCTACTCCAAGGCTCGTCTTCAATAAAAACTAATGAGTGTAATTCAATAAATTATAGTCATTAAATGCACATAGATCGTCAACTAGGATCAGGTGTAAGACTTACACCGCTGTAAGTTGATCTTGCCCCATTGTTTAATTGCTAGTTGGTAAATCATTTATATTTCACTGATGATCAAGTTACCTGTAAATAAAGGGGAAAATTTGTGATCAATGTGGAGAATTCTGTATATCTGAACCTAGCATCGCTTTGTGTCTTTGTCTTTTGTACACTCAATTGTGCTTCCCATTTATAAATTCACTCACCCTTAATCTGTGCTCTTTTGAGAGTTGAAAGTTGAAACATATTGACATTCTTCAAGTATTTTTACATGTATCTCTGTTATGAAGTGTTAAATGTGCTCACCCTTAATTTGTTTCTCAATTGTGCTTCCCATTTATAAATTACTCATCCTTAATCTGTGCTCTTTTGAGAGTTGAAAGTTGAAACATATTGACATTCTACAAGTATTTTTACATCTATCTCGGTTATGAAGTGTTAAACGTGTTGCTCTCTTCTATTTTATTATATTTATGTAGAAATGGACCAAGGAGGAGACAGATCAACTGTTTGACTTGTGTGAGAGATTTGATCTCCGATTTATTGCAATAGCTGATAGGTTCCCATCATCTCGAACTATAGAAGAATTAAAGGATCGATATTATAGTGGTATGTATTTCTCTAAATTATTATCTGCTGCATTCTATAATTCATTTTCTTTCATACATACTGTGTTTGACCGTTCAGAGACTATAAGATAAATGACATATTTATACTTTAGTTTTTGTTGATTATATTGTCCTTTCTATGTAGTATCCCGGGCTATATTAATTGCTAGGAATCCATCTTCTGGGGATGTTGCAGTGCATTCGCATGTTAAGGTGTGGTAAACTTTTTGATCAAAAATAACTTAAGCTGTGTTGTTCTCAAGTCACTCTCGTTTGTTCGTTCAAGTATATTGTTTTTAGTAAAGTATCTGCATTAGGACAGTACCATGTGGTCTTAAATTAATTACTTGTTCTTCCTCCTTGATGTAGGAACCATATAATGCTTCACAAGAGATGGAGCGGAAACAAGCTCTGTCCCTGTTCCTCTCTCAAACAAGGCAACAAGAGCGAAGAGATGAAGAGGTTTTGACTTTTTCCCCCCTTTTATTTAGTGATATTTTTACTTCTGCTGTCATTATACATCCATAGAAAATGAAGTAAATATAGGTTTTTACTGCTGTATTTTATGCAGGTGCTTGCTGAAGCAAAAAGAATAATCGAGTCACGCATACCTACCAAGGTAATTATTAAAAGATTGCATTTCTATGACACCCATAGTTACAGATGAAGAGGAGGGCTTGTTATAAAGATAAAGATTATGTTTCAATTTATCTAATTATAATTTCTTGATTAATTGTGGTCCTAAATTCCTACTTATGAACTTAAAATATTCAGGAATTCTTTTTTTTACTATGTTTTTATGTATAATACCAAAATATTTTGGTAAAATTATTTGTAATTTTTTCTGGGAGCCAAGTTGGAGAGATGTTTACTCAGGTAACTTTATACCTGTAATTTTACTGATATTAAATTATATGATGGAACCATTAGCTCAATTGGGGCTACAAAATTCACGGAATGTATAAAATGTTTTCACATAAGCTGTGCATGCATCTGTGCCTAAGATTAGTGATATGAGGTGTTTGATTTTCTGTGTGTATTAGGTAGCTGAGGAGTCTGAGTTGGCTGTTGCTTCAAATGCTGGTACAGATGTTACAGAGCGGGCTATCCCTGGTGAAACTGTATCTCCACCAATAGTTGTGCCTTCCCCAATAGCAACAGATAATGCATCTACACTAGCTTCTCTTCGCATTGTAAGTTAAACATAAGGTTACCAGTTATGCATCCTTTGTCTCTTTGCTGTTGACACTTCTGTTGTCAACATTTCTCCCCTGCTCCCATCCCTTCTCCCCCAAACAAAATAAAGGGGAAAAAGAAAAAGAAAAAGAGAAAAGGCAAGAAAGGTAGAATAACAAGGATTCTCATGATCAAGTTTATGAATATTTGACCTTAAATTGATCCAAATTTTTGAAGTATCTTTTTCTTTCCTGGCAAATGCAATTTTTCAACAATTTGTTGATGTCTATACTTCAGAACATGATCTGATAGTGTGAAATATTTCAGCTTCGTGTGTATCTGAGAACCTATGCACTTGAGCAAATGGTGCAATCTGCAAGCTCATCTGCCGGACTTCGGACTATCAAACGGGTTGAGCAAACTTTGCAGGAACTCCGGGTTTGTCTATTCCCCCTGAGCTTTAATGCAGTTCAGATATTTCCTTTTTTCACCCTGGTGTAGTCATGTCGTAGTCAGTGATCCATATTTGTGACTATATATGATTTTTCACTTCAGGAGGGCTGAGGATTTTTCAATGTTTTTTTAACTATTAAATTGGTGTTTGGTTTGAGAGTAAGGTTGTAATTGAGCTAAACTTTTACAAAGCTTTTCAGGTCCAGCTCGCTTTGAGCTTGACTTGGCTTGTCTCAGCTAAACAGGCGTCCCTGGTAGTTTGGTTAAGAATTAAGTTGTTAGAGTTCACTCAACAATTTAAACTTTTGGGATAGTTGATTTATGACATGGAATTAGAGTCTCTATATGCTTTCACCCAACATGTATTTTGTATATAGTATGTAATAAAAGAAGTAAATATATATTTATATTAACATGGACTAAACTAAATTTTATGTAAGCTTTACTTGGCTTGTTTAGGCTTCTGGAAGCTTAAATTTATAAATACAAAATATTTTAAATGTTAAAGCTGACCTGTAAGAGGGCGAGTCTGGAGCAGTGATAAAACTGCTCCTTCGTGACTAAAAGGTCACGGGTTCAAATATGAAAAATAGTCTCCTTGCAATTGTGCAAGAGTAAGACAATATATAAGGATTGCCCTCATCTCTAACTCGCTAGTCATGGTTTAATGAGAGTGTTTTTTTTTTTATATATATAATATATATTTTTGGTTAAACTTGTCCTGTTTTGTTTACTAAGCAAGTTGAGCTTGGGCTGCTTTTTGAATTAATAGTGAAGCCTAATCACAGTAGAGAAAATACTCACTCTTCCTGAGTATGCCTTTAATTTGTTTTGAATGTGATTGCAGGTCAATTTGAAACCAAGGGTTCCAACAAAAGCTGTTTGTGCAGAGCATCTTGAACTGAGAAAAGAAATACTAACTCTGTTGAATCTTCAGAAACAGGTATATAATAATAGTATATGCAAGAAATAAATTTGCTGGATTTTGTATTGGGGAAAGTTTGATGATTTTACTAGTTAGAGTGTCCTTAGCATCGAAATATGCTTTTCTAATGTCATTTTTCATATAGGATTTACCGAAGTCAACATTGGCTTGTTTACTTACTCTTCCTGTTTGTGTCTTCAATTTGCTTCAGCTGCAATATAAGGAGGCCGAAGGTTCGTCTTTTCGTGATGGATCATACGGTGAAACACCAGGAACACCAAAGGTTAGAAATCTGGTTTTTATTTTGGTACTTCCTACTCTATGTTTTCAATGTTTAGGCTTGTAATTGTCCAAGCATGCTCTTCTTTTTCTCAAACCATGAGTTTGTGATTCTGAAACTACTGACAGCGTTCGCATCGTGGTGGGGATCAGGATCGGACATTTGTTCCAGACAACACAAATTTTGGAGGTAATGGATAAATACCTGCTATCTAATTTTCTGTAAGTGACGGTAATTTCAACTACTTATTATTAAAGACGTGCATATAACTTGTTTCAGGGGAAAGGATTGGCAAAAGGGATCAAAAGCGCAAGGTACGTTTTATTTTTGTAATAATTGTTTTTTCTATTTTTCCCCCCACGTGCTTTTGTACCATTGCCGCAGTGAATAATTTTTTATCTTCGAAATTTTGTTTGTAAAGGTGCCTCCATCATCACCAGCTCAATCTAAAAGACCTAGAAAACTAAAGGCATCAGATCTTTAGTTCCCCGGGTAAGAGCTTATATTTACCGTAGATGATACAAAAGGAGTTGTTGATAATCCTTCTATAACTGCAAATCCATATCTTTTGTTTGGTTCTGTAATATCTTCCGTGCTTCAACATTCTTCTACCACTTATTTGTTGGTCCATTGTAGTTATTAAATGAATTTGCATGTTATCCATTAGGTGGCAAACGGAGAGGATGTTTGCACTTGTAGTGTTCTTTTAATAGGAATTATAATTATTGTGGTAAGCTGTGAGCTCTGAACACCTCGAAATTCTGATTGTGGTTACATTAGAAAAATTAATGCCTTTATCAGTGTTTAGTGCTAAACGGAGCAGTGGAGTTCGCATCTACACCATGTATGGCCCCACTGAGAAACTGTATTTTTTCTTTATTGTGCTGGTGAAGCGATGTAATGGCACCAGGTGTTACTGACCAAACAAGCTAAGGATATGTATGCAATTAAGTATAGGAGTTGTGAATTTTCCTGATGTTCTGAAGCTTATATTTTCTGTGTAAACAGGTGGAGCCTGGAATTATTATATTGGAATGTAGAAATTGGTTTGTCTTGGAAAGCTGATGTAGCAAATGCCGTTTGTAGGGGATTAATAAAATGGAGAGAGAAAATAGAACGAACGCTTACAGAGAAAAAAAAATCATTCATTTTTCCTTATACCATGATCAGCGGGAAATATATTATTTTTTATATCTAGGGTAACGATGAAAATGCTCTTGAACATCCAAGATAAAAGAAGGTATTTCTATTTAAGTTGTCATGGCAGTTGTAACGGTTAATTAATGGGCAACAAATGAAGTTTGTATTAACTAATTGATGAGCTTATTTGATCAGAGGGCATCTCTTTCCATCATTTGTGAACAATGCTTATGAGATATAACCATGAACGGCGCATTCCTCGTGAAGACAAAATTTAAAGTGAAAACAAAATGAGCTAGAAGAGGGTAAAAGTGAATTGCTATTAATAATAGTGAATATCCATGGATGGTAGACGAGAAGCTCCATTGGTGTTACTGACTGGATGATTGCCTCATTATTCATTATGGATACCCTTCTATTTGGTGGGAACTTTCTTGCAAAACCTGTTACAGGGTTAATGATGAACCTACTGAAAAGCAACGTTTTCTTTACTTGTATCTTTTAGATCGATTTGGTTTGGATCCAATGTGTAGTCCTGATGTGGAGACAGGTCATTTTTTATTGGGCTTGTAGTTGTAAAATTGTAACAATTCAACATCAATAATTCATTATTTGGTTGACAAAGAATCAAAGATACACCAACAAAAGAGCCAGAGCAAGTTGAATTAATTAGGAAGTTAGCCTTGGCCCAAGAGTTGGTATATTGGAAGCCCTGAAAAGAACGTCAACAAAAGATTTCAATTCATTTTTCTTGTTGAGCAAATTAAGGGTATCACCACATTCTATATTCATATTGTAAACATTAAAAATAAAAAATAAAATAAAAGACACCAGCAAAGCACAGGTTTACTGAATAACATTTTTTTTTCAGAATGTCCTCCCTGGGAAAACAGCAGGAATCCCTCTTCCATCAATGATAAGTATGATAACTCGAGTCCTCCGTTTGGTACTAATAGTAATAGGTATTTGGAGTTAAGAGTACTGATCATTCTCATTCATCGGTCATCACAAAGTAGAGTCTAAAGCTTCCAACCCAGTTTGTGGTCACAATTAAATAGGCATTTAATAAAAGGAAATTAAACTCCCAAAAAGGTTGTAGTAGTAGTTGTAGTAGTATTTGAAGGGTACATCCCTTCTCTTTTCCCGTTCCAAAATCCATTAATTTTCCACTGAATGCCCACCTAAGAGGAATAATATGCAATACCTTCTTGCATCTGGTTCCTCTTCATGTCTTCAGGGTTATACTCTCCAACGTCGCAGTTTTCCTCTCCACAGAGTATGCAGACCGTGTGTGCTTAAGCCTCACTGTGCTCAGAGACAGCAGAGCCGAACAAGCCTTAGAACTTCATGGCCTTGGGTGTCACTTTCACTTTTTGGTACAGGCTTCTCATTTGGTCCCCTTCTCGATGGACTCCATTCAAGAGTCAATCTCGTGGTGTACAAGACAGGGTCCATTGACTTAGGTCCACTCCACACAAATATCTGGGTGAGTTTCAACTTGAATTTTTCTGTACCCTTCTTTCTGCTGTTTGCATATTATCATGTTATTGGCTGGATACTAGTTAATTGCGTCGCGAGCAGCATCGTACGGGCGTTGCAGTGTCTCATGTCTCGTCGCAAGAAATCCCTCCGCACCACACCAGAAAGCAATAGCGGCCATTGCAATGTCATTTGTAGCCATATTGCTGCCATGTCCTAAATTTAAACATGTAACAGATAAAATTTAAGGGCTTTTTAGTTTATCCGCGTCTCTCTCTGTCACTTCTGCTATCTCTTCCTTTAAAAAAATGTGTATTTTTGTTATTATTTCTGTCATATATCTATTTCGTTATTTCCGCAATCGCAACCGTTATAAAGCTATAGCGTTTTTCGGGGTTGGCCACGACATGCCGCAATAACTATGATTGGCTGAGGTTTTATCCTTCTTCTCCAAATTGATATGGATAGGTTCCTTTCTTGCTGGGGTTGTTTTACTGCTCGGTTGGTTTGCTTCAACTCTACCTAGATGAAAGGGTCTTAAACAAGGCTCAAGAGGGAAGTTTAGCTAAAACAATTGCCTCACTGATGTAAGTACCTACTTCTGCATTATAATATGAAATCATAAATGCAGGAAAAAGTTTCTTATTTCTCCTATTGTGCTTTTTGAAAGTATGCCACCCTGCCAATGTAAATATGGTTCTCCTGTCTTAGATTGCTGGTGCTGTTTATAGAATTGAGTGCTGAACTTTACAAAGCCGGAATTGCTGACAACATTGAGGCCTACATATTATTTGCTGCAGCAGAGTTCATATGGTTTTTCTTGGATAGGACATGGTCAGGGTTCACCCTGGCATGCATTGTTGGGCTTGGCTGTCCATTGGCTGAGATACCCATAATGAAGTAAAGACTTTCTTTTTCCCATCCCAATACATGATATGAAACAAGTGTGTAATATGTTTGGTTATTGATGGATACCTTTCTTTTGCTTCTTTCAGGTTCTTCCACCTTTGGAACTATCCTCAAGCGAATATTGAAATCCTTGGCCAGGTAGTTCATATTACAACCTGTTTCCGCTAAGGCCTTTCCTTAATTTGTGAAATTGTTGATGATTTCTCATACTACCTCCCAAAACTGTCTTCTATCATCTAAAGTCCTAACACAAAAATTATAATGAATTCTACATTCAGGGACTAGTTACTTGGACACTCACTTGCTACTTTGTGTATACGCCATTCTTAATCAATTTGTCACGGTGGTTGAGAACAGTTTATGCTGCTCAAACAGAGGAGTCTTCCTGAGACAATATGTAACCATGCTGTTTATTCTATTATAATGAACAGCAACCAAATCACAGCCTTCAACAAACTCATTGTAAAAAGGCATCCTGGTCTAAACTAGGATTATATATTATATAATGTTGATTCATATCCAACTGTATTCATAAGGACTAGGCGATTTTAATCAATTATTAAATGTTTCAGCTTCACCTTAGATGAGATCAACAGAGATATTCTCCCAGTATTTCCTAGTTAAGAATTAGGGATTTGTTAATCTACTGTAGCTGAAGATTATCATATGCTATAGAAACAAATTACTTGGGTCCCACCATTTTTCAAAAAAAAATAAAAATAAAAAAAATCAATGGCACGGCTTTTAATGTTTCACTTATGTAACATATGATAATTTAAAGGGTTTATCATCTATCATTTAACATGACCATAAAATTTTTTCTACATACACAACACTTTGTGGGGCCCGCAGCAAAAAAAAAAAATTTCTGGCACGCAAACCGAATCTCTATAACATAACACAATCACTTTTTCCTACAACATAACTCTTATAAAACCCTAATTTAAACCCTAAGGATTAAGGATAAGTTTCTCATACAATTTTTCATATCAAGTTCACCCTACATTTTTCACCAAGACAACAAATCAACCTCAAATATATTCTTTTGGTTTTACAATCTTTAATTTATACCCAAACCAAACCCCAATCCACCAATAATATGTTCTTAGTTCATAGACAAACTAGCTTTTAGCTGCATAGCAATAATTCATCAAACATCCAAGTCTAACACACATTGGCGTTTGTTCTTTGCTTAATTTGCATTGAATATGAAAATGAGAAAGGAAATGGAGAGAGGAGAATATAGAAGCCATTGGGCTACCCTGTTGTTGAAACATTGTTTGTGTCCATTAATCAAATTGGGCTGGGCTAAGTTTTTGAAATCTCATTCTTTAGTGGGGCGAGACTAGAACGTTTTTTTTTTTTTTTGGTGAAATAGACTAGAACGTTTTCGTTGAAGTTGCATTCGGCCATTACCTTCTAATCCTTGGTTTTTTTCCTGTGTGTAAATTCGTATGCAGTTTGGTTCAGGGGCCATTGTCCTATATACCCCACTTACAACTAAATAATAATTACAACGGAAGAAAAAGACAAACAAAATGTTCATTGATTGATTCGTCCTGGTTTACTGTTGCTCTAATAATTAGATGCGTAGTTGGGCATAATCCTATAGGTGAGTATTAATCACAAAAGGTGTTATTCCAATTTCTAATGCAATGTCGGCATGATAATTACGTTGATTAGTGCGCATCCAGAAAATTTCCACTCCTACCGTGAAAAACAGAAATATTGAATATTATTGTTGGATCATATGCTTAAAATAATGCTGGACAAATCAATTCATTAACTATTGTACTTTATTTTAAATATAAAATAGGAAAAAATATTTTTCATTTTAAATGACAATTCAGTGTCATTTTAGATGAAATGATATCGTTTTGATATATATTTGGTAAAACCTTCTTTCTCCTCCACTTTTTCTCATTTCCCAATTTTAGGGAGAAAAGAAAATGTAAAAAATATCAAATATATATTAAAATTACGTCATTTTATTTAAAATAACATAAAATTATATCATTAAAATCATAAATATTTTTCACAATTAATTATTTTAAAATATGATTGAGTTGTATTCTATAATGACATATTAAGTCCGGTACACAACAAGAGTTGAATTTTTTTTTCCCTTCTCTTTAACCACATTTAAAGCCATACCTACAAATATACAATCATAAGTGTTTCTCATTTTGTGCATAGGAACAAAAAAGCAGAAATTAAACCAATTCATTCGGGAATAAAAAAATAAATCAATTTTATCAAATGAGTTTTCTATCCATTTCTGTTCCCGGGAATAGAAATTAAAAAAAAATTTTTTTTGAGAAGTTTGTCATACACACCCTAACACAGAAACACAGAACATCAGACTAGCGAGGATTCCATTATAGATCCAATCCACTTCACAGAGCAAATTTTAAGTAATTTCATAGTAAGTGCTTCTTTTACTAAAATTAAAATAAAGGAACCAAAAAAATGTAATTATTTTCTTACTATAATAAGTGATGCAATATTAAGTAATATACGAGAATATTGAAAGTATTTTTCACTTCACTTAACTCCTCCATTAGTCGACCCAAGCCAAAGCGAAGAGGTGCATTTTCTTCACAGATAGATAACAACCATAAATATGACGAAGTACGTGTTGGTTGTGGCTTAAGTTCAATAACCCTGAGACAAAGTCTTAATGGCAACTACTTGCTAAAACTGATGAAATTACAAAATTTATCATGATCTTAGAATATGATGGGGACACAATATAAAAGAAAGTGATGTTACATAACGGGAGCCCCAATGCATCCTCTCAGATACAAGGGAGAGAATGGTGCCGGTGACTCATCTCTAGGGGTGTAAATGGGTCAGGTCGGGTTGGGCTTAGACCTTCCTGCCCTAAGCTTACAAAAAAAATATTCAGCCTATTTGGCCTATTGGCTTACTAAAGATTTTATTTATAGGTCAAGCTTGACCTATTTTTAAAAAATTAGAGAGCCTAATATGGACTACAGGCCTTGTAGGCCTACCTAGTGATATATTTTAAAAATGTTTTTAACAATTTTTAAAATATTTTCTTGACATTACAAGTCATTAACATGTTCATAAATTGCTGCATTTTTTTACACCAGATATAAATTTCACTAGTAAGCATTAACAGTTATACAATAGTAAAAAAAATAACTATAAAAATATACTGAGCAAAGTTTCATTCATGCATGCATTAGTACTTCTCATAAGAAATAAAAAATGACAAACAAGAAAGAGTCAACATAATACCCCAACTCTATAATGTATATTAGAGAAGGGAGAAGCGGCGTTGCACAAAATGATTTAGGGTTGGTACTGATTGCCACATAAAATAAATATTTTATTTTATTTTATTTTTAAAAATCAAATAGGCCAGCCTACAAGGTTTTTGGTCAGGCTTGACAAAATTGGCCTACGGCCTATTTGTTAAAAAGATTTTCTTATAAATCTAAGCCTATTCTACTTTTCACCGTTGGCCGGACTAGACTAGGCTTAACGTAGGCCGGCTGTAGGCTGCCTGACCCATTTACACCCCTAGGTTACTCATCTCCATATATATCAATTTGCTGAAATCAAAGGCAATATACGACGGAGACGGGCAAGAATTTGGCACTTAGTTCGGAATTTATAGTAGTATGATTACATAAATCCAATGACAGAGTTTGAAGAAAAAAAAGTTTGAGGGTGCAAAAATTGATGAGAGAATTTAGGTTAAGCAGCATATTAAAATATATTGCCATCTTTTTCTTTTCTTTTTTCCTGATAGCCATGATGCTATTATTGTACTTGTTTACTTTGTTTCTTTTTTCTTATTTTTCTAATTCTTATATATATATATATATATGAGTTTAAATGTGGCACTCCCGGCCCACAAGGAATAGGGTGGGGTAAAGGAGAAAGAGTGGAAGAGACATTGAAGAGAGAGAAGAAAAAAATAAAATAAAAAATACATGTGTCATTGACTGAATGGAAGGACCATGAAGGGACGAGAACACATTAAAAATTTCCATATATATATATATATATTTGGGAAGTCAAAGCTAAGAAAGAAAGAAATACAGAAACAAAGGTAGAGAAGTTATAGTCATCATTATCATCTTATTGACAATAATAAATGCAAACTCCCTAGAATTCAGAAACAGTTACGGAACAAACACCAATATTAGAAGAGAAACCTGCTTGCTTTGTAACTCATCGAAAGAGAATACACAGTACTGGGGAGTGGGGATAATTTTTAAGAAAGTAATCTTCATTACATCCAGTTAACTGTTTGAAAGAAGAGAGGATTTCCACTATAACACCGCAAGCTCCACCGAAAAGGGAATAACCACTACCTTAAAAAAGAAAAGAAGAATAACCTAACAAAAATATCCTTTTCATCAAACAAAATACGTGCATGCTTATCCATACATATTTTTATGGGTTTTATAATTCTCATTAACTTGAGAATTATAATTTTTCTACACATTTTTTGATTTCTGTACTGACATGGGTTCTACATATAATTTTTTTTAACATATGGGTCCCACATACTTTTTATCTCTACAACATGGGATTTCAATTCTTCTTCAACATGAAAATTATAAAATCCTATTTTTATTTAAGGGTTTTCAAAAAATTTGTGGGAGTCGTGGCTCGTCTTGTCATAACTAAGAAACAGTATTTTATGATAATCACAGAAATTCCTATTATTTGGAGGGTCCTTAATTAGGTTTGAGATGTATCATATATCATTAATAATCATCTTTTTAGCAGGAAGTGTATTATTTGCAAATAGTACGAGTGGTTGATGGGTTGGAAATTGTCATAACTCATGAATTTTTCTTTGGTGACACGGGAGTCTGGAGAAATTTCTTTGATGATACGGATATCGAATTTTCGGTGCATCTTTCATTCACAAATGAAATGTGTGTTACTTTTTATCAAATCATTTTCTCTCCTAATTTTAAAATAAATTATTTATTATTGATTTGACAAAAATAAAATACGTTTCAGAATTTGAGTAAAAGATGCACGGGGTTTTCAGTAAATCATAATATCCAAAATATTCTTTATATTTGGTACTCTCCTTTTCTTAAAAAAGAATTTTTTTATTCTCATTTAAATTAAGACATTTATTTTTATGATTATATAAATAGTAATTTTTTATATTTTTTTAGACAAATATATGGTACTACGGGAGTGTGAAAGATTTGTCCCATGACTCATGAGGTTGTCTCACGATCGCACCCTCAAGGAAATTGATTATTTAATGTAAATTTCTTGGAAGATGATATGAATAAAAATAAAGATAAGATATTATTACTATCAATTAGTTTTACTATCAATGTCACTACCAATTTGTTTCACTGTTAGATCGATTATGTTGATTCAACGGTTCTGATTTAACTTTTTAAAAACCTTATTTCTTCTCCCTATATTTAATATTATATATTTATTTTCAACTTTAAATAATTATGATAAAGCATTAAATATGGGGAATCATAATCATACAAAGATGAAAATAAATATAATCGTTGGATCCATATAATCGATCTAAAGCTCAAACAAATTGGTAGTAACACTAATTGGTAGTAACAATATCTTATCTTATGAAGATATAATATAACAATTATAAATAATATTTCACAAAAACTTAACTTTAAATAACCTTATTGATTAGGATATGTTTAAGACTTGTTTGATGGTCATGATAGAGATAATAAAATATGATAGACTTTGATACAATACTTTATCTATTGTTTGGTAAACCAATAAGTTATAATAAACTTATCAAGTTCATTTTATTATATTTGCAACATGATAAGGTATCCTAATGGGCCTTACGTTAGAATTGGACAGGATAATATAATAAAGGATTTTATAATTCTCATGTTGAATAAGAATTGAAATGTCATATTGTAGAGATAAAAAGCATGTGGGACCCATGTGTTAAAAAAATTACATGTGGGATGTAAGAACCCGCACCGTTAATTAAGGTAATTAGTAAATTAATTATGATAATTAGGAAAGGATTTCATAATTGACCTAAATAATTAATATTGGGCTTAAACAATTATATTGAGTGAGTAAAAATGCTGAAAGTCGCTTTTCGAAAGAAAAGCGCAGATACCGGTTCTGCTACTCGGTATAAATGCGTACCGGAAAAGTATCCCGGAAAATTATAACGAATGCATGATAATTACTAGAATATTATGTAGGACTTGTAAAACAAGTTTCAGGTCAAAATAACGTAATCTGATGCCAGAATTGATACTGGCTATGGAAAAGCGCGTACCGGAAAGGTGCTCCGAAAAATAAAATAAAAATATGAAAAATCTTAGAAAAATGTGTAGGTCTAGATTCCAAAGTTTGAGATCAAGATCTTTTACTTTGCTATTAAGGCTAATACTGCGCGTTAAGTGGCCTTGTGCCTATAAATAGACACACTTAGGGCACAAAACCCTAGGCATGCCCATATTGAACGTGAGAGGCTGCTGCTTCTGAGTGCTTGGCACTGTTTCATTGCTTTCTTTCACCATTTGTGAGCTTGGTGACCTTTCTTCTTCTATCTTCTTCACCATTCCTTCTTCCAAGCAACTAGAGTGTGTCTTGTGTGAGTGTGGTGCAACCTTTTCTGAGTGGAGGTGCTGGGTGAGGGGTGTTAGTGGGCTGTGGTGTTGTCTCCATGGTTATGAGCCATTGTTCATGCCATTGAGGTTTCAAGAAGCCTCCTTTGGTGCCAAGAACCAACCTTTGGTGTGGCATTTTCGTGTCCTTGGGTGTGCTGGACTTGTGTGCAGTATCGGGAGCTCCAAAGGCACTTTGAACTACTGACTAAGCTTTGGGGTAAGTCACCTTAACTTGATCATGTGTTTTTATGGCCTAAAGGTGGTATCTTGGCATGTTAATGGGTTTAACATGTAACCAACACATAAGTAAACCTATATATGCTTAAAGATGCATGCTTTAACGTGTACATGTGTTAAAAGTTGGATCTTTGGGATGGATATTCACGAAATGCAGAAACTGCATTCTGTCGTGAGATATCCGGATATTTGTCGAACAGATATCCGGATATCAGTATCCGGATATGGTATCCGGATATGCATATCCGGATATGGTATCCGGATATCCATATTCGGATGTGGGATCTGGGTATCCGGATATGGCATATCCGGATATGGCCAGTGTGATATCCGGATATGGCATATCCGGATATGTCCCTTGAGATATCCAGATATCCTGGGTTTTCACAGAACAGTAGCCGTGTTGTATGAACAGTAAACTATTGGGGGTTTGTGGACCCTAGATTAAGGAAGTTGAACTTCTGTAATTAATGAACTAAGTCAGAATCATATGATTAAGGGCTTATGGCTTTGTTGGAAGCCTTAAGACGTTAAACGTAAAGGAAAGGCGTAGTCTTTAAGTTGTATGCTTGGGGTGCATAAATATTGATATATTATTGGTCCATATCAGATTGTGATACTGCTGTTTTTGGACTTGTGAGTGGTTGGACTCTTGGCTTGGATAGCCAGCTTGCAAGGTAAGCTTTCGTGTCCTCGGTTTAGCCATTTTGTTGTTCCACCATGTCCCATGGGGATGGGTTTATGCATGCTGTGTTACATGCTTTAATATTTTGGAAATGCTGTTGAGCTATTTATATGCAATGTGCTTTTATGAGATGCATGTGGTGTCCACCTATACGGTAAGCCTGAGTATGTAGTACATACAAGATGGTGAGGCTGTGGGTGAGGTGCAGGGGGTGTCCTTGTACTCATGTAGGTATAGACGTATTCCTACATTTCTCTGGCCAGTAGATTTGATAAGCACACATGGCATGATTAATTGCTGCATCGCATAGTTTTGGAACTTATATTGTAAATACTGTTTTTGAACTTATATTACACATGTAAGTGAGCTTGGGGTGGAAACTCCTTGAGGACCCCTTGTCTTACTGAGATTTCTTGTTTAGAGATCTCACCCCACGTTTGGGGACGCTTATTTCAGGATCAGGTAATGTTGAGGGCTCAGGTGGCAGGAGGCCAGAGCTGAGCTGATATTATGATATGCTGACGTGCTGGATTGACTGTTATGTTTTCCGCTTTGTTTGAGTTATTATGTTGAGACTGTTGTTGGGCATTGTTGCCTTATTTGGTGAGCATGGGGTTTGTCCATGCCACATGATTGTTATTGTCCTTTAATTTTGATGTTGTAATTAAAGTATCAGGATTTTGACCCAGGCTACGTGCTGTAGTCCTGTGGCTTTAGATACTCACTTATTATTTATATATGAGGTATTCCAGTTAGTTGTCTTGCAATTTACATACAGGCAGTATTTTATGAAATTGATTAAGTAATCAAGTTGGCTAAGGTTAATGACGTCATAATTGAATTAAAGAAAAAGTTATTCCGCATTTTAATTAAGCGTGGCTTAATACGATAGTATGTTAACAATCCGGGTTAACACGGGCTGTTACATTTTATGGTATCAGAGCACTTTCTAGGGAAAAGCCTGTATGTATTGCAATAACATAGGATGTGTCGTTGCGTGTCTACTTTGCGTTCTCTCTGATTGGTGTGTGTTATGATAATGCATATGTGACCACATGGCGTGGGCCTGATCAACTCATTCTTTGTGTAACTTGTGCAGAGTCATGGTGCCACCAAGGAGAAACACTAGTACGAGCGAGGATCAATCGGATCCTATCCTGGCTGCATTGGCTGAGATGCAGGCGGCCCGACTAGCCGACCAGGAAGCCACGAGGTTGGCAAATCAGGCGATGCTGGACGCTATTCGAGATGCGAACAGACGAGCCACGGCAGAGGTTCTGGAGGAGAACCGGATGGCCAACATGACTATGATGAGGGTCATGTTGGAGGAGTTGAGGGCTGGTCCTGCTGCTGGCCAGTGTCCTCCACCACCTCCACCGCCGCCACCGCCTCCACCTCCGCCTAGTCAACAGGAGGACACCCAGAGTCAGATGGGTGAGGGCAGTCACTTGACGGGGGCTATGCAGACCATCCCCGTATTTGCTGAGGATCGTGACGAGATTGACCGCCGGCTGAATGCTTTCCGCAAGCATAAGCCACCTTCGTTCGACGGATCTTATGATCCCATTGCTGCTGCCAGATGGCTACAGGTGCTGGATAAGATTTTCCGGATCATGCAGTGCACCGATCCGCAGAAGCTTTTGTTCGCCACTTACATGCTGGAGGGCGAGGCTCACGAGTGGTGGAACAACCTTTCTCACATCTACGAGATGCAGGGCCATGTGATGACGTGGCCATTCTTCGAGGAGAGCTTTCTGGGTCAGTACTTTCCATATGACTCTCAGGAAAGGAAACAGGGAGAGTTTGACCGTTTGGTGCAGGGCTCGTTGTCTGTCGACGAGTACCTGGCCAAGTTTAATGAGTTGGTCAAGTTTGCTCATTTCCGTATGGCGAGACCGACTCCTGCTTTTCTTGCTGCTAAGTTCCGGAGGGGACTTAATGAGGACATTGTCGGACATCTTGCTGGTTCCACTTCGAGAGACTTCGGGGCGTTGGTACAGCAGTGCCGCGACATTGAGGACTACTGCCGTGCGAGTCAGGCCAAGAAGGCCAAGATTGAGGTGCCACAGGGTACCGGCGGTTCCGCTACTTGGAAGAACAGAAATTTTGCAAACAAGGGCAAGGGCAAACAGTTGGCGGCTAAGCAAGCGCCAAACCAGTTTAGAAAGACTGCTACTCAGGGGAACGCAGCTAGACCTCCTGCCCCCAGATGCTCGGGATGCGGGAAGTCACACTTTGGGCCGTGTTCTACCGGACAGCTGATTTGTTTCCAGTGTGGCAAGGAGGGCCTCTATTCCAGAGATTGCCCGACGGCGAGAGTTGCTGCAGTGCAGGCTGTGCCATTGCAGATGGTTCCTACTGGGGCACCAGCCGTGCCACCTACTACGGGACGTGTTTATACTTTGGATCGTCAGCAGTCGGACAGAGCTCCGAACCTGGTCAGAGGTACTGTTACCATTGGCGGTTCAGCTGTTGATGTGCTTTTTGATTCCGGGGCAACGCATTCTTTTGTTGCTACCCCTATTGCTGTGGGGCTTGAGTTGCCCAGTGATGTGCTTTCTCCACCGATGCGGGTGACCACCGCCACCGGAGAAAAATGTTTGACCTCCACTGTTCATCGCGATGTAGCGTTTCAGTAGGATGGCCGTGACTTCTCGGTAGATCTGATAGGATTGCCGATGGCCAACTTGGAGATTATTCTGGGCATGGATTGGTTGTCCAGAAACTGTGCATTGATTGACTGCTGTGCCAAGAGAGTGGTGATGTCTCCGTGTGGGTCCACAGCCAGTTCCTCACCGTTCATTTCAGTCCTGCAGGCGAGGAGGGCCTTGAGAGCAGGGGCATTTGGCTATGTCATGTTGGGAGGTTTGGTGAGTGGGACACAGGAGGATCTCACTGGCATTCCTGTGGTGAAGGAATTCCTCGAGGTGTTTCCCGAGGAGATTCCTGAGTTTCCACCACAGAGGGAGATAGAGTTCTCCATTGATTTATTGCCTGGTGTGGGGCCTATATCGTTGGCTTCATACCGGATGTCGCCACCAGAGTTGGCGGAGCTGAAGAAGCATATTGAGGAGCTTTCAGCGAAAGGTTTCATTCGGCCGAGTGTGTCTCCCTGGGGAGCACCGATCATTTTTGTGAAAAAGAAAGATGGGACCATGCGGTTGTGCACCGACTACAGACAGTTGAACAAGGTGACAATCAAGAACAAGTATCCTCTTCCACGCATTGATGATTTGCTGGATCAGCTCAGGGGTGCTTGCGTGTATTCCAAGATTGACCTCCGGTCCGGTTACCATCAGATACGGGTAAAGCCGGAGGATGTCCCAAAGACAGCTTTTCGCTCGAGGTACGGGCATTATGAGTACTTGGTGATTCCGTTTGGACTCACAAATGCACCCGCAGTGTTCATGGACTACATGAACAGGATCTTCCAGCCGTACCTGGATTAGTTCGTGATCGTTTTCATTGACGACATCTTGATTTACTCCAAGACGGAGGAGGAACATGCTGAGCACTTGAAGATTATTTTGCAAGTGTTGAAAGAGAAAAAGCTATATGCTAAGCCGTCGAAATGTGAGTTTTGGCTCAAGGCGGTGAAATTTCTGGGTCATGTGATTTCCGCTGATGGAGTTGCAGTTGATCCTAACAAGATTGAGGCCATGATGGACTGGGAGAGGCCCAAGACGGTTACAGAAGTGAGAAGCTTCTTGGGTTTGGCAGGCTACTATAGGAGGTTCATAAAAGGATTCTCCAAGATGGTGCTACCAATGACTCGCCTTACCCGAAAAGAGACTCCATTCGTGTGGACACATGAGTGTGAGGAGTGTTTCCAGGAGTTGAAGGAGTGACTGACTACTGCTCCAGTGTTAGTACTTCCTGATCCTGCGGAATAGTTTGAGTTATACTGCGATGCCTCTGGAAAGGGGCTAGGCTGTGTGTTGATGCAGAAAGGGAAAGCTGTTGCCTATGCTTCAAGACAGTTGAAACCTCATGAGGAGAACTACCCGACTCACGACTTGGAGTTGGCAGCCATTGTTTTTGTTTCAAGATTTGGAGGCATTACCTGTTTGGCATGAAGTTTGCTGTATTCAGTGATCACAAGAGCCTGAAGTATCTGTTTGACCAGAAGGAGTTGAACATGAGACAGCGAAGATGGATGGAGTTCTTGAAGGACTACGACTTTGAGTTGAGGTACCATCCTGGCAAGGCCAATGTGGTAGCCGATGCCTTGAGTCAGAAATCCGTGAGCTTATCCAGTTTAATGATGAACGATTATGAGGTAATCGAAAAGTTCAGAGACTTGAGAGTGAACTCCTTGTTTGGGGGCGCACTGCTCGAAATGGAAACAGCAGAAGTGATTAATGAGCTGATGAAAAAGATTAAAGAAGCGCAAGTGCAAAGAGAGTGCCTTGATTATGTGAAGAACCAGGACGGTGTGTCTTGGAACGAGGATGGATTGCTGCTGTTCCAGAAGAGGATTGTTATTCCTCGAGGGCCATTGACAGAAGAGGTTATGGCAGAGGCTCATAAGGGCCGGTTTACTATCCACCCCGGTGCCACAAAAATGTACCAGGACTTAAAGAGAAACTTTTGGTGGCCGGGCATGAAGAAGGACATAGCGGTCTACGTGTCCAAGTGTTTGATATGTCAGAAAGTGAAGATCGAGCATCAGAAACCGTCTGGTAAACTTCAACATTTGGAGATTCCACAGTGGAAGTGGGAGAGTATTTCCATGGACTTCGTGGTGGGATTGCCTAAAACTCAGGCTGGTTGTGACTTTATCTGGGTCATTGTGGACAGATTGACCAAGTCTGCCCATTTTCTTCCAGTGAAGGTGAGCTTCACTACAGAGCAGTTGGCCAAGTTTTATGTCCGCGAGATTGTGAGGCTGCACGGGGTGCCCGAGAGTATCATCAGTGATAGGGACCCGAAGTTCACATCTCGGTTCTGGGAGGCGCTGCAGGAGGCTTTTGGTACGCAGTTGAGATTGAGTACCGCCTATCACCCTCAGACTGACGGACAGACTGAGCGGACCATCCAGACATTGGAGGACATGCTGAGAGCTTGCACGTTGGAGCAGGGTTCTGCATGGGATAGGTACCTTCCATTGGTAGAATTCTCGTACAACAACAGTTTTCATGCTAGTCTGGGCATGGCACCCTACGAGGCGCTGTATGGTAGGAGGTGTCAGACTCTTACCTGCTGGTCTGAGGTTGGAGATAAAGAGTTATTTGGCTTGGACTTTGTCCAAGATACTACCCAGCAGATCCAGATGATCAGGGAAAAGTTGAAGCAGGCGCAGAATCGCCAGAAAAGCTACTATGATGTCAAGCATCGACCACTGGAGTTCAGTGAGGGTGAGCACGTGTTTGTGAAACTTTCACCTGTCACCGGTGTTGGACGGGCACTCGGAGTGAGGAAGTTGAGCCCGCGATTCATAGGGCCCTACCAGATCCTTGGTAGAGTAGGACCTGTTGCCTATCGACTCGCCTTACCTCCGAACCTAGCCAACATCCACGACGTGTTTCACGTGTCTCAGCTTCGGAAGTACATAGCAGATCCTTCGCACGTGGTGCAGCCGGATGACGTGGAGGTTCGGGAGAACCTAAAGACTCCCGTCGGACCACTCAAGATCCTCGATCGAGTCGAGAAACAGCTCATAAGCAAGATCATTCTGATGGTCAAGGTGCAGTGGACTGGGCGTAGTCCCGAGGAGTGCACGTGGGAGCGAGAGGATGAGCTTCTCTGACAGTATCACGACTTTCGAGACAGGTATGTTTCTGATTTTGAGGACAAAATCCTTAAAAAGGTGGGGTGAATGTAAGAACCCGCACCGTTAATTAAGGTAATTAGTAAATTAATTATGATAATTAGGAAAGGATTTCATAATTGACCTAAATAATTAATATTGGGCTTAAACAATTATATTGAGTGAGTAAAAATGCTGAAAGTCGCTTTTCGGAAGAAAAGCGCAGATACCGGTTCTGCTACTCGGTATAAATGCGTACCGGAAAAGTATCCCGGAAAATTATAACGAATGCATGATAATTACTAGAATATTATGTAGGACTTGTAAAACAAGTTTCAGGTCAAAATAACGTAATCTGATGCCAGAATTGATACTGGCTATGGAAAAGCGCGTACCGGAAAGGTGCTCCGAAAAATAAAATAAAAATATGAAAAATCTTAGAAAAATGTGTAGGTCTAGATTCCAAAGTTTGAGATCAAGATCTTTTACTTTGCTATTAAGGCTAATACTGCGCGTTAAGTGGCCTTGTGCCTATAAATAGACACACTTAGGGCACAAAACCCTAGGCATGCCCATATTGAACGTGAGAGGCTGCTGCTTCTGAGTGCTTGGCACTGTTTCATTGCTTTCTTTCACCATTTGTGAGCTTGGTGACCTTTCTTCTTCTATCTTCTTCACCATTCCTTCTTCCAAGCAACTAGAGTGTGTCTTGTGTGAGTGTGGTGCAACCTTTTCTGAGTGGAGGTGCTGGGTGAGGGGTGTTAGTGGGCTGTGGTGTTGTCTCCATGGTTATGAGCCATTGTTCATGCCATTGAGGTTTCAAGAAGCCTCCTTTGGTGCCAAGAACCAACCTTTGGTGTGGCATTTTCGTGTCCTTGGGTGTGCTGGACTTGTGTGCAGTATCGGGAGCTCCAAAGGCACTTTGAACTACTGACTAAGCTTTGGGGTAAGTCACCTTAACTTGATCATGTGTTTTTATGGCCTAAAGGTGGTATCTTGGCATGTTAATGGGTTTAACATGTAACCAACACATAAGTAAACCTATATATGCTTAAAGATGCATGCTTTAACGTGTACATGTGTTAAAAGTTGGATCTTTGGGATGGATATTCACGAAATGCAGAAACTGCATTCTGTCGTGAGATATCCGGATATTTGTCGAACAGATATCCGGATATCAGTATCCGGATATGGTATCCGGATATGCATATCCGGATATGGTATCCGGATATCCATATTCGGATGTGGGATCTGGGTATCCGGATATGGCATATCCGGATATGGCCAGTGTGATATCCGGATATGGCATATCCGGATATGTCCCTTGAGATATCCAGATATCCTGGGTTTTCACAGAACAGTAGCCGTGTTGTATGAACAGTAAACTATTGGGGGTTTGTGGACCCTAGATTAAGGAAGTTGAACTTCTGTAATTAATGAACTAAGTCAGAATCATATGATTAAGGGCTTATGGCTTTGTTGGAAGCCTTAAGACGTTAAACGTAAAGGAAAGGCGTAGTCTTTAAGTTGTATGCTTGGGGTGCATAAATATTGATATATTATTGGTCCATATCAGATTGTGATACTGCTGTTTTTGGACTTGTGAGTGGTTGGACTCTTGGCTTGGATAGCCAGCTTGCAAGGTAAGCTTTCGTGTCCTCGGTTTAGCCATTTTGTTGTTCCACCATGTCCCATGGGGATGGGTTTATGCATGCTGTGTTACATGCTTTAATATTTTGGAAATGCTGTTGAGCTATTTATATGCAATGTGCTTTTATGAGATGCATGTGGTGTCCACCTATACGGTAAGCCTGAGTATGTAGTACATACAAGATGGTGAGGCTGTGGGTGAGGTGCAGGGGGTGTCCTTGTACTCATGTAGGTATAGACGTATTCCTACATTTCTCTGGCCAGTAGATTTGATAAGCACACATGGCATGATTAATTGCTGCATCGCATAGTTTTGGAACTTATATTGTAAATACTGTTTTTGAACTTATATTACACATGTAAGTGAGCTTGGGGTGGAAACTCCTTGAGGACCCCTTGTCTTACTGAGATTTCTTGTTTAGAGATCTCACCCCACGTTTGGGGACGCTTATTTCAGGATCAGGTAATGTTGAGGGCTCAGGTGGCAGGAGGCCAGAGCTGAGCTGATATTATGATATGCTGACGTGCTGGATTGACTGTTATGTTTTCCGCTTTGTTTGAGTTATTATGTTGAGACTGTTGTTGGGCATTGTTGCCTTATTTGGTGAGCATGGGGTTTGTCCATGCCACATGATTGTTATTGTCCTTTAATTTTGATGTTGTAATTAAAGTATCAGGATTTTGACCCAGGCTACGTGCTGTAGTCCTGTGGCTTTAGATACTCACTTATTATTTATATATGAGGTATTCCAGTTAGTTGTCTTGCAATTTACATACAGGCAGTATTTTATGAAATTGATTAAGTAATCAAGTTGGCTAAGGTTAATGACGTCATAATTGAATTAAAGAAAAAGTTATTCCGCATTTTAATTAAGCGTGGCTTAATACGATAGTATGTTAACAATCCGGGTTAACACGGGCTGTTACATGGGACCCATGTCAGCACGAGAATCAAAGGGTGTGTAGGAAAAAATGAATTCTCATGTTGAATGGGAATTATAAAACTCTATAATAAATATCACATCCTGTTGTTCAAATGTAGTCATTTACTCTTCTTTTAAAAACTTTGCTTGGAACGTGAGGTAGCTGCCACCATTGTCGCTTACCATTATCGACACCCTCAACCACTCAGCACCAGCCACGTAGGCATTAGTCACCACTAGCCACCAATGACCAATTTTAGACAGACTAATTTTAGACACAAAATATAATTTTCAAAATTTATTTAATGATGATACAATTTTCATTTAAAAAATGTTAAATTACTTATGTATTTTAATATATTTAATTTCTTTCACCAAATATATATATATATATATATATATATATATTTCAAATTATGTTTTTCAAAATTTTAGTAATTTAAAAGAAATAATGTATAAATAAGTCAACATAAAAAAACAATTTAATTTTAAATATTATATAAAATTTTATATCATATCCTAACACTAGTTTTGCCTCAAGATAGAATATCATTATCATACACCTGCCCCAACAATCTCTGGCCATCCCACTACAAGCTGCCAATCGTGTGGACCTTTTAGCAGCACCATTAGAGTTAATTTTGATCCAGTTTTCCTTTGGGGGCACCCATATGATGAGTGCTTCTGATCTTATTCGCGAGCTTTGGTCCCTGGTTGTTCCCCTGCTAGCTTGAAAGATTTCTGTCATTTTGTGTTCGATATGGCGACTGTCGGGGGGGAGGGTCACCATCGCTTTTACGCACCCATTGGTTCCTCCAATTCTAGATAACCCAACATGTCGACCCGAATATTAAATGCCAGGGGGCGCTAAACAATCCATTCTCTTTGACCCTCAGGTTATGAACCATCCATTCCAAGAACCCTAGATTGAAGAAGGTAGAACTGTTATAAGGCATAACAATTATGTGCCATATGTTACTTACACAGGTTCAATCCTTCAGTGTGTGTATGATGCTCTCCCGATTGGCTTGACAGACAGGGAAAGAGCAATGAATATCACTCCATTTGGCCACCGACTCTCTAGTGGGTAAACGTTGGTGTAAGACTTTCCAGAGAGATATCTTCACTCGTTCAAGTCTACCCAATTTCCACACTTTCTCCCAAGTACGAGACTCGTTGCTTTAGTTGGGTTGTTGGTTCGATAGAGCATAGTATAGGGACTTCACCATTATAGCAGGTGAGTCTGGAGTTCTCCGGGTCATCTGATCGGCTCCATCCTTGGGTCCTGGGGGGGAAACACCACCTTATTAGATTATGGACGTCCGAAGGAATCCCTTGTCTATATTGACTGAGGTCCCATTCTCCATTTGGAAGCACGTACTCACACATCTTTGTGTTTTGAAGTGTTGACGGGATCACATAATTAGTTGCTTCTTCCATTGAGCGGCCCCTAGGGAGCCATTTATCCTCATAGAACTTAATCATGTTGCCATCCCTTATTTCCTAGACTAGGTATTTCTCCATGCCCTTCCAGACTGGATGTAGGTTGGACCATAGTTTTGAGTCACCTATCTTGTACTTGAATGGATTGTCTCCCCTTAGTGAGTAGTCTTTGACTTTGAGGATCTGCACCCACAACACTTGTGATTTCGGGAGGAATTTTGAAGCTAGTTTGGCTAAGAACGCTTCGTTCATGATCTCAAGCTTCTTAAATCCCAGTCTTCCCTGGTCTTTAGGGCGAGTTTTGACGTCCTAACTAATGAGATGACAAGACTTTAAGAGTTGGCTATCACCCCATATGAAGCTTCTCTGCATTTTTCTATATTCTTACATATTATTATATGAATCTTTCCATTTTGCATGTGATGGAGTGGGATCAATAAGATCACTGGTCTGGCAAGATTGATTCTACCTACTTGAGATAGACATTGTCATTGCCAGCCATTAAGCCAGTCCCTGGCTCTGTCAATTATTGATGCATACGACTCCTTTATGCCTTTATCGTGCTGAATCCAAGCCCCAAGATATCTTCCAACGTTGCGCACTCTTTTGAACCCACTTAACTTAGTCACTCTTCTAATCACTTCTTTCGGAGTGTTTTTGGAGAAGAAGATGCGTATTTTGTCAATGCTTATTTTCTGACCAGATATTTCATTCAACAAATTTATATATCAAAGGACTAATTACATTTTTTCCACACTAGTCTTGTAACGCCCGGATGCTTGCAAAATCAATTATTGACTCCACAAATTAACACGAGACTTTTCAGCGTGCTTTGTCCTCACTCACACATTTTTCCCAGGAGGTCATCCATCCCAGAATTTCTCCAATTTAAGCACGTTTAACTATGGAGTTCTTAAATTATGAGCTACCGAAAAGTTGATGCATTTGGTTAGTATAGGTAGTACTAATTAATTCTTATAAGTTATCATCAACTGTACAGTATTATACCTGTACAGTCTCTGGGATCTCTCTCTTTCGGGTGTTGATTCAATTCAATCATGTATTCCCTAGCTGCAAGCCTAGCAAAAGTCGTTCATTGTCTGAGCTTCATCTATTTTGCACTGGCGATCACTTCTTGTCCTTGCCAGCCCTTGGGGTGTTACATGCCCTCCAGCTTTCGCATGGTTCATCCTCGAATCACACCGTACTGGGAGAGAGGCCCTCCTCATGTGGGAGTCATCCCTAGATGTCCAAAACACAAGCAGAGTAATGTCCGTTTTGTTTGGACGATGTTGGTATAAGGTTATTGCCTTGTGTAATTAACTATCATCATTCGTCGAAAGAGAGGCCATGTTGTTTATGAGGACTTCATGGTTGTATGATATGATTAAGTTAGATTTAATTATTACGCATTGTAGTTGAGTTATAATTATAATTTTGAATTGTGAGAAATATAAATTAAAATGATTTATAAGGGAGGAAGTTTGATGCAGTAAATGTTTATGTTTTAAAAAGGAAAATGAAAAAGTTAGCCGTATTTTAATTCAATTGACGTGATTGCCACTGAGCTAATATTATACGTAATGATAACATACCGATGTACAACGGACTCTTACAAGCCTCAGCAAACAACATGAGGTCGTCGACAAATAAAAGATGAGATATTACACGACCTTTCTTACCAACCTTCATTGGATGCCAAATGCCACCATTGACCGAGACAACTTCTCCATTCCTATGACAAACAGGTAGGGGGATAGTGAGTCCCCTTGTCTCACTTCCCTAGAAGGCTTGAATTCCTCAGTCTTGCAACCATTCCAAAGGATATTGATGGTCAATGTTGATATTGCGCTCATTACCAGATCAATTATGTGTTGGGGTAGGGCCATTTCATTAGAGTTCGACACAAGAACTTCCAATTAAGCTTGTCATAGGCTTTCTCTAAGTCGATTTTCTCCGCCATGAAGGCTTTCTTTCCTCTCATTTTATGCATCATATGGATCAATTCCTCGATAATAATTATGTTATCCTTGAAGTGGCGTCTTGGGACGAAGCTGACCTGACATTGGGAAATTAAATCTCTCAAATGGGGCTTAAGTCTTTGTGCAATCACATTGCTAACCAGTTTGTAGACTATTGAGCATAAGGAGATTGGTCGAAATTGGGTGATCTGAGTAGGGTTTTGAATTTTCAATATGAACACTAGAAGAGTGGAGTTCACAGTCTCCATTTTCCCAAGATTAAGCCATATATCTTGAACGGCCTGACAAATTTGATCTTTTAGTCTGCCCCATTTCTTTTAAAAAAAAAGTTGTTGGATCAAATTATATTTTGCATAATAGTAAGAATGTAATATACATAGAGGACTACATGTTAAAATATTGTACATATAAATATCAAATTAAATTTTGTTTGTTTGTAGGAAATAAATTAAGAATAAATATGACAACTAAAATATATTTTTATCTATTTGAGACTAGAATTACTCAAAATAGATATGCGCCAAATTAGCAAAGTAGAATAAAAACTTGTACCGTACGTTGCACAATCCGTAAGTTAGGTGATAATTGATATCATGTTACAGAGAATATTTTAGTAAAGGAAAACAATATTATTCATACAACATTACAATTACAATCAACAATGTTGTAAAATTGAAATAATATTTTTTGTCTCAAACTAAAAGCTGTTACATTTGTAATCGACGCAAGGTATAACTCCATTAATCGATGCCAACGAAAGTTTGTATCCACAATTCCAGTCTGACTTGCCCTAGTTAATTTGGAAATTTTCCAATCCTAGCTGGATGCTAATTAGAGCACCAGTTTCTTTGTTGTTTTTAGGATGGGTACCTTTTAAATTGGATCCTCGAAGATGGGTGTACCAGTGGTCCTTAATCTTTACTAGCGGTAGAGAATAATTAAGGACCGGTCAAAAAGTTTATGAAGATTATTATTGCATATTGGTCGTCTATCCAATCTTATTTTCTTCTTACCCGGTGATATAAAAGCGAAGGACTATCAAGCAATACAAAAACACCAACCGATTCATACTAGCTTTTAAAATTCCCGGTTTTCAGGTAGGGATTATATTGCGGTTTGGTACGCGGTATTTTTCGTAATTCCATAGAAATTGAATTTTTTAAAATTTTAAATTTTTAGATATTATCATAAACTGAATGTAAAAATTATATTTTTAAAAATGAAAATTCTCGAATAAATAAAAATTTCTCTTGTACCAAACACCACTGGGATTAATGACATATACCTATCATCAGGAATATCAGGATAAAGAAGATAATTATAGGTACTTATATACCATTATTGTGTAAGTATAAGTAGACTCTCTTACAATCAAAGTATCCACGAATCTTTTTTCCATTTATATATGAATGTTAATATTGGAAGAATAAAAATATCTAAAAAATTATTAACCAAATATTAGTCGGCTTATAATAAATCAAGTATAACTTTGTCAATAAATTATTGGTTTAACTTGGTCTTATGAAGAGTAGATTATTCAGGTAAGTTTGCTGTTCAATTTTTTTTTTTTTTACTTATTAGTATAATTAAGATTCAAAAATATTAAATTTGAATAATTTTTTTAATTAATTTATGACAAAAAAATTAAATTAATTGTTATTCAAATTAAAAAATGCTTATTTTTACAATAAATATTTTTTATTTGAATATAAAATTTAACAAAACTTAAAAAATGTAATAATTATTATAATTCACTATGAAATATGCTAAATTATATTAATATTTTAATTTTGTTATGGCGGGTCCATACAAATTCAATTAATTGAGCTAACCATCCAAGGTTTAATAAAGGTTCAGCCCAAGAGTACTACAGGTGAACTCATATATCTCACATTAAAAGATTTCCCTTTCTCTGGTTGTTGTTTTTTTTTATCACGAGAGAATGTTTTTTCATTTATATAAATTATTCTTCTCTCGTTGAGAAAACATTTTACTAAGTTGGATTTTAAAGTTACGATAGCATTCACACACTTTTCTCTTTTTTCACGATCTCTTTTGTGACTGTTTACGGTTTACTTCATTTTTGAGCTTTCTTCTATATTATTACCTCTTACACACCCATATATTAAAATACTTCATCCCTTCAAAAATATATACAATACCTAACTCTTTTTCCGCACCCGTACAAATTTTATTAACCTAACTTCTGTATTTTATGAAGTTAAAAGTATACCGGTTACACACTTACACTCAATTCATTTTGACAAGTCTGGTATTATATGTATGACCAGCGGGAGTGAATTTTTTTATATTAAAAAAATGACATAATCATATGAAAATTATAATTCTATAAAAATGAGTCAATAAAGATAAAAAAAAAGAAAAAAATAATAAAACTAATAGTTACAAAATTATCATTATTAATTTCACCAAAAAAATTATCATTATTAATTTATTTTTATAAAATTTTAATTTTTGAACATAATATCATATTTTTTTTAACTTAGATGATTGATTTCCAGGGGTGTCAAATCACCATAATATTTATTTTTATAGTAATATATTATATAGGACCCATCACGAACAAACAGTCACATCAATACTCATTATTTCCGTTTTCTGATCATATCGGCTATCGCTGCAGTCAGCTGCGAGGAAGTTCGGTGATAACTTTACGACGACGATGTGGTCCGTCCCTCTTTTTATGGGATACCACAGACTGCCACTAGCTCAACATTAATGGCCTAACAGACCCATAACAGGTAAGAATGATCCACGAAAAAGGTACAGGCGTATAGCTTTGAAATGGAAGATTAAATACTATTTTTGGTCATGTGAATATTCATGAAATCTTTTTTAGTTCCTCGTAATGAAAAAGGATCAAATTGATTCCTAAAATGATGAAAAAAGGATCAAGGAGTACTTATTACAATTGACAGAAAGACTAAAGTGACCCTTTTTTTATAGACCAATTTGGTCCTTTTTTATTGCCAGAGACTTAAAAGGATTTCGTAGATATTCAAGGGCGGATTTAGGGGGGCTAGGGTGGGCCACCGCCCCCCAAATTTTAAGAATTTTTTTTAATATATATATATATATATATATATATATATATATATATATATAAAAAAAAATATTTATAATATTTTTAAAATATTTGTTTTAAAAATTGTATAATATAAAATTACTCGTTATGACACCATTAGATATCACACTATACTCAATCTTTATTATTCCTATTGCTATTCCTCTATCAATTTTAACAAATTTTTTTTATTCCTATTGTTATTCCTCTATCAATTTTAACAAACCCACATAGCCTCTTATGTATCCCCATGAAAAAAATTCTCTCTCAATTTTAATAAATCTTCTCAGCTTAGATCTCTCACTATCTCTATTTTTTTATGAAATTAACAATGCTACTATTATTTGATTATTTTGTTTCAAAATCCGTTCATATCATCCTCATGTTTTGAATGTTTTGTTTTGACTCATTATCTTCCATTGATTAACATTTTTTTTATACCGACCTTTCGGTGCATTAATATTTAGATAAATAAACTCATCTATACGAATCTTTTTTAATTTATTGATTCATACGTGTTTTGATTTTTTTTAATTTATTTGTGCAGCACAATTTATTCTTTCAATTTGAAAAGTGATCCTCAATGAAACATTAAATCATTAAACACGTAGAGTAAGAGTCAACTGAAGTAATCTTAATTAGCTTGCCACCCTTTTGCTCTCCTTTCATTGGCATAATTGTGTTTCTCTTTATGTAGTGGTTTCATATAGAGAAAATATGTTTGCTCTAATTTAAAAGATTCACTTTTTTGGGACAATTTGATTGTAGTTTTTTATTTTATTTTTTAAAAAATATGTAGTTAAAACCATTGTTTAAGTTAAGGCACTCTTTTTTTTTAATTATTATTTTAAACTACTTTTTATGTCGGTTGGACCGAGCAATAGTACATTTTTTCAATCTTTCAAATGTTGTTAAATGTTAATATTTTGGTAAAAAATTACCTAAATGAGTTCCTACGAGGTCAATAGGTAAAAAAAAAAACTAATATTATGCAAGACAAAAAATTAATTTTCGCCCCCCTCTTCTCTAATCTGACTCCGCCACTGCCATCACCGTCACCATCGTTACCACCACCACCACCACCGTCACCAAGCACCACCATCACGCCACCACCACCATCGTCGCAACCACCGCCGTCACCACCATTGTCATCGCCATCGCCATCGCCATCGCCACCACTACCACCACCAAATTTGACGTCACTATTACCACCACCATCACCGCAGCAGCTGCTATCACTACCATTAGTACCATCACGCTAATACCACTGTTACCATCACTGCCGCCGTCGTCACCACCACCACCACACCATATGGAAAGCAAAGTGATAATCCGTAAAAAAAATTATGCTTAATAGAGAATTCTTTTTTATTATATTATTTGTTGTGTTATCAAATCAATTCTCATTCTCAAACTAAAGATAGAATATGTTATCAAATATATATTTTTTTTTTCAGAAATTGTTCCAAGCACATAATAAAAAATAATTGTTTCTTTTCAGAAACAATGACAGTAAACATAATGGTTATCATGGACACCCTTAATGGACAAGAAAGAGAATGATGAAAAAAAAAAACGAGGATGGGTATTTTTGCAAAATAATCTATAAACTTTCGGAACCAACAAGTAATAAATCAAAATATTAAGATTAAAAAGTAAATAATATGAAAGCGGATTGACCTAGCAAGTCATTTTAAGTGGTACTCCGATATAACATTTCCTGAGTGGTTCACCATAAATCTCACCTAACGGGAGTTAGCTGCTGTCATAGGAATCATCACCATTTACGTTTTATTGTACGGTAATAACTCAGATGAGTTTTTGGCCAGTAATTCTTGATGAAAAAATAAAGTAGAAAAAACCAAGCAGCATGAAAAAATCCTTCATTTTTTTTTTTTGAATAACATATATAATTTTAAAGATTATAACCATATATCATTTTAGATCTTAACCGTTGATTTTCGTCCATCAATGGTTATAATTTATTGGATCAAAATTATTAATTAATTAATAATAATTTTGTCCCATTAAATTTGACCCAATAAATTATAACTGTTGATGGATGAAAATTAATGGTTATAATCTAAAATAACATATGATTATATCCTTTAAAAGGATAGATGTTTTTTTTCTTTTTTTTTTTGGCAAAATGTGTTTGATTAGTTTGTTCCAACGGGTAAAATCGTAAAAGAAACGTGTCTTTTGAAAAATATTTATGTCTAAGATATAGAATATCATGTCTATTTTCACTTTATCTAATTTCTACCGTTAGACTATAATTTTAGATTCTTAATTAATGGTGAAAATTTACAGCTGAAAAAAAAAATTCTTTTAGCTTTTAGTCTCTCATCATATGAGTGGGAAGGTTCTAATACAAACTGGAAACCTAGTCAATAATCCTAATAAAAATAATTCAGACATCCAGGTTCAAAAGTTCGATCTCAGACCTTTAGACTGGCCTAGTATATTAATTTTCATTTATATTTTATATTTTTGATACTATTTTTAGTAGTCCTCCCTCTCTTATAAATCCTTTTCACTATATTTTATTAGTTAAATGGATTTTTTTAATGATTTTGTTCACTTTTTTAATGATTTTATTCTATATTATATAGGATAAGTCTTAATTAGTGATGAAGATTTATGCAATTACTAAAAAATTCTTTTGTATATTTTATTTGGATAAATTTTTATTATCTTTTTTTTTTCGAATAAATCAGATTTTTATTTTTTATAAATAAATAAAAATGTGCCAATAATTATATTCATAGTTCGAGTAATAATCTTTTAAGATTCGATTCTACTAGTATATCAATTTTTAACATATATTTTATATTTTTGATACTATTTTTAGTAGCCCTCTCTCTATAAATCATTTTCACTATATTTTATTAGTTAAATGGACTTTTTTAATGATTTTGTTCAATGATTTTATTCTATATTATCTAAGATCGGTGTATATTGAATTTATGAATATTTATGGAATTATTAATATTGTTGATTGTATATTTTATTTGGATAAATTTTTATTATCTTTTTTTTTTTACAGAATAAATCAGATTTTTATTTTTTATAAATAAATAAGACCACGTGCCAATAATTATATTCATAGCGAGTAATAATCTTTTAAGATTCGATTCTACTTGGTCTGACACAATTAAACATAAACTTAATATTTTAAGATTCGATTCGGCTCGGCTACTAAAGATACGTCCTCATCACCTCCTCCTTTTTTCACTTGTCTCAACTTCACTATCTCCCCCTCTCTCTCGATCTCTCGGCCGTACAATACAGTAAACCATCATAAAGCACATACAACAGTACTTTTATATCTGGACCCGTTCAATTGTACAGGGAAAAATGAAAAATTGAGGTCAGAGAGGATCAGATCTTCATGTGAAATGACCAACCAGAATTTATTGAGTTTTAGAGTATTGATTCATTTGTTGTTAAAAACTTCATGAAGAGAGAAGAAGGGAGGAGAGAGAATGATGGAAGAGTGAAGAAGAAAAAGACTTCGGCCAGTTTGGGTAAGTTTTTTTCTGTATGCAAAAATTACTTTTCACTTTAAGTTTGTTTGTATCTCTATTTTTATAAAAAGCAGAAGTCACAATTTTTTAAAAAAAATTAACTTCTAAAAAAAATAAGTCAAAAGCTAAATAGTTTTTTCAAAAAGTAAATATTTTTATAAAAATATAAATAACTTCAACTTTTGTAAAAAACATTTTTAACCCATCAACACCATATGGGGAGGGGCATAAGTACCGTAATCCTTGGACTCGCATCCGAACTCTGGATTAGTCCTCGCACCCGAACTCTGGATTAGTCTCGTAGGTGGCTCAAAGAATTTAATCCATAGAGATATCAGGATTCTGATTTACCTCAAAAAAATAATTAGGATCAATTTCAAAAAAAAAAATACTATTAAAATAAAGAAGAGATAAAAATTATTTTTTTTAAAAGGCAAAACAAATGGGCTTATCCGTATAAGTTGAGGTTATACTAAAAGCTTTTGCTAATAAGATAAGATAAGGACAAATATCATTTGATACGAATATTATAAATTCATATTATATTCAGTGTTTGATTTATTCCGGATAGATACTTTGATAGAATGATATTATTTTATTATATATTTGAAATTAGTACACCACGATATAATATAAATAAATAAAGGGTTTTATGATTATTATGTTACATGACTCAACTTGATTTTCCTATCCACACAATAATAAGGAGAGAGAAAGTGAAATGATGAAAGAGAAGAAGAAAAAATGTGAACCCACCACTTTGATGTATTACAATTTAAATCAAATTTTATTCATATAAACAAGTGTGTAGGAAAATGAAATTAGATCATGTCATGTAATAAACATAAAGCCCATAAATAAAAAATGCACATAATTTTATATACTTTTTAATTATTTTTAACTTATTTATACATTAAACTTTATTTTTAATTATTCAAAATTTCTAAAACTTTTTTTTAAAAAAGAGAGTATATTATAATACATAAAAATCAACTTCATAAGATAAATTTAAATCAAATTTTATTCATATAAACAAGGTTTATAAACTTGGCTTGATACATAAGAGATCCAAAATAAATTTTCAATACCACATTATTTTAAGAGAACAAGCTAATTGAATTGCAAATGTTATGGAGACATTTTAAGAGAACGTATAGACAAAATATGTGGGTCCATATTTTATTTTTCTCTGTGTTCTCTTCACATGATCTAATATAGGCTTCACACATTTTTATACGTATAAGAGATAATTTTATCTTCTACAACACGAGAAACATCAAATTTATAATCTAGTACTACAAAGATAAATAGACAAAGTTGGCATAAAAGAATGAAAATACATAATATCTTAATTTTGAATTAGGATTATTTTACACCGACATAAGTTATACTCTTAATCTTATTTATTAATTCTATTTATATCTATCGACTTGATTTATTTAATATATTAGCCAAATAGATGCAAACAAATACATGACCAAGATTTTATATGACATTTCTTATTCTTATATTAGTGTAAAAAAAAAAAAAACTACCCCTTTAATTTTTATATATTTATGAAATTATTGTAAAACTTATAATTACTTATGAGATCTTGAGTAAATATCGAAACCGTAACTTATTAAGGTGACAGCATAAGGAAATCAGAAATTTTTTTTTTTTTTTTAGGGCTGGGCCATGATAGTCTCTCCTCAAAATAGAAAAAAAAAAAAAAAAAAAATTAAGAGGTAGAAAACAAAAAAACATAGGGATAGAAATGAAAGAAAAATTTCTTTGTAATCAAAAAGAAAATTTTCTATTCATATAAAAAGAATCACGGAATAAATGGTGGGGTGGAACACCTTAAATTTTTCCGTCATCTACACAACGGAATTAAATTGATAGAGATTGCAATCATTATTTGTATCAACATTTCAACTACCTCATTTACAACTGCAACTCTTTTATTTTTTCTATAAAACTCTCAACATTGTTCTTCCCTCTCATATTACTTCTAATTTCCATGTTCCACAACCATTGTTTGCACTAGCTTCGACCCTGCTTTCTATGCTCAGTACACAAGCACAGGTAGGAGAAAGCCAGGTATAATACCCTTTACCCTGAAAGTCACTAGCATAGTACATTTGTGGCTTTTAATGTGATCTCAAGTTTGACTTATATCCTTATGATTGAGTTGATTATAATATCATTCTTGTGTTGTGCAAAACCACTCTAACCTTCACCTTCATGTTCCTGGGGACTCGGAACCATGTTTTCAGTACTTAGTTTTCAATATATATGACATGTAAATTAGCCACTATATAATGCCAGCTCTATGTGACAAGTCATACTTTATCTTTGTCTTTATCATTTTAAGCAAATTAAGAAAAGAATTAACTTTGGATTTGACTTTCATTCATGAATTTTCAATTCCCGTCACTGACAGCATACACAGATATAAAAGAGAGTTAGTGCTCTTTTTTCTTCGCAAGTGCTTGGAGGTTGATGCTTGTGTCTTGTTCAGGTTTTGTAACAAAGGAAAATGAAGGCCTTTGCTGCTAAGGTTGAGGAAGGAAGGGAAGGTAAAAATGGCATGCCATCTGTTGGTCCAGTATACCGTAACCTCCTCTCCAAAAATGAATTTCCTCCAATGGATCCTGATTTCAGCACCGCTTGGGATATTTTTAGGTAGTTTCAGTGCCTATAATAATTCACGTTCTCCCTTGTCAGATTATGTAATTTCTAGACAAATTCGGCAGTTGCTAGTCTTCTCATATTAAATGTTTGGATTGGAACCATTGCTAGTTGGTAGAGAAAACTAATGGACTATTAATGGTATAATCTAAATGCTATGAATGGAGAGATAGCTGAAACTTGAAAGTTTGGTGGTTGATCAATGGGTCAGAGAATACTATAAACAAGGTCGTCACCCAATATCTTAAGGTTTTGGGTTGAATTGGTTCTTTACATGATATCAAATCTTCAGTGACCATAAGGTCACGAGTTTAATCCCCCTTGTGAAATTAAATAAGCAAAAGGTAAACCAATAAAAAAAAATTGGGCATATGTAATATCCACGCTTCAAGTTCAAAGTGCTCTTGCGTTAAAGGATGGTGTGTTAGAGAATAATATAAACCATTAAAAAGAAAAAGGTCCTTACCCAACGCCTTAAAGTTTTGGGTTGAATTGGTTCTTTACTAATGAATGATATTTTCATAATGACCTTTCTTTGATGATTGCAGTGTGTCGGTCAAAAATCATCCTCGAAACCGGATGCTGGGATGGCGTAAAATTGTTGATGGAAAGGTAATTTATGGAAAATCATTTTATTATGTAACTTACTACTTGTCAAGAAGATAAGGTAATTGGCTTTTGGTTGGTGTTCATAGATAGGACCATATGTTTGGAAAACATATAAGGAAGTTTATGATGAAGTTCTACATATTGGTTCTGCTTTACGAGCATCTGGTGCTGAACCTGTAAGTGGCTTGCAAAAGGGGTTCCCTCATTGTTTGTAGATTCAGTAGATTAGTAATCTTCAAAGGGAAAATAATCTTCTTTTAATGTTTATTGTGGTCATCTTATGACAGGGCTCTCGAATTGGAGTTTATGGAGCTAATTGCCCTCAATGGATTGTGGCAATGGAGGTTTGGCACTTCTGTGTTCTCAAAGTTTTCTCTATTATTCCTTCTATTATGATATCATAATTCATAATCATGTTTATATTGGTGTAGGCTTGTTCCGCGCACAGCTTTGTCTGTGTCCCTCTCTATGACACCCTCGGTAAGTTCTTTTCTGCGATGAACATTCACTTCTTTCTTTCTCTGCAATTTGGAAATTTAATTAATTACTTTTCTGGTCTAAAATCTAAATGAAAGCAAAATTCAAATTTCAAGTCTTCTTTTTTAAATGCAGGGCCTGGTGCTGTAAATTATATCATAGATCATGCAGAGGTAGATTTTGTTTTCGTACAAGATAAGAAGGTGAAAGAGGTAAGGAATAAGGATCACTTTCTTGAGAATAAATAATGTTCAATTCCAAACTAGTTTGTGTATCAGAGATTCAGAACCGCTATTATAGGTTCTGACCGAGTCCATTTACCGTTTGCAGGTTTTGAATCCTGATTGTAAATCCTCTAAGAGACTGAAAGGTGAATTTACTTATATCAAATTTCAATATTGTTGTGCTATATATAGGGGTGCCCAAAATAACTTGAACCGAACCGCCCTTAAACTAATCGATTTTTAAAAATCAGTTCATGAATCGAACTGGTTTTGTACTGATCAGTTCATAAACCAAATCGATTTTTAGAACCAGTTTAAGAACTGAACCGATCTGTTTTCAAATCGAACCAAATTGATTTTTATTACTTCATTTTTTAATTTTTTTTTTCTTTTCAAAATAAGGTTGACCCGAACCGTTTCCGAACCGAACTGAACTTTAAACCAATTCGGTTCCGTTTTTCAAAAAATTCGGTTCGGTTCGAGCGATAGAGATACATCTAACATAAGCATTGAACTAAGTTTGGTTATGGTTACAGCCATGGTGTGCTTCACTTCATTAACAGAGGAAGAGAAGGATAAGGCCTCCACGATTGGAATTAAGCCATATTCGTGGGAAGAGTTCTTGCAAATGGTTGGTGCTACTGCTGTTCTCTGCAGCTGAATTCCTCATAGTTTTCCCTCTAATTCTGGTTAAGATGAACAACTTATTTTCTTACAGGGAAAAGAAAACCCATCAAGTATTTTTCCACCTCAGTCTCATGATATCTGCACTATAATGTACACAAGTGGGACAAGTGGAGACCCAAAAGGTGTTGTTTTATCCCATGAAAACTTAGTAGCTTTAGTAAGAGGACTTGATCTTTTCTTGGATCAATTTGAAGACAAGGTAAATAAATTGATGCTTGATCCACTGGCAAATTTTTAGGATACCATTTTTCATATATAGCATATCTGATAAATGTATTTTACTTTGCATAGATGACTGTGGAAGATGTGTATTTATCCTTCCTCCCCTTAGCTCATATCCTTGATCGCACAATTGAGGAGTATTTTTTCCGTAATGGTGCATCTGTAGGCTACTATCATGGGGTACGTTGTTCCACGAATCCCTGTTAACTTTACAATTAAATCTTAGTAAAGTAATAAATTACGAAATATTTTAAATTAAACGGAAGATAGAAATACACACTTATTCACTTTAAAATTAAACTCACTTAAAATAATAAAATAAAAAGTAAGAAGATAAAAACCTTATCTTTGAATATTAACGGTGTTCCCACGAGCTACGAAGCACCGATTTCGACACGGTATCTTTTTTTTTTTATATATTTTCGATACGGGACATCAATATGTTTCCAATATGTGTATCCGATAAGTTGGAAAAAAAAATTTTGAGTATCGGTGCTTCGTAGCCTGGCGAATGTCATGGTACATACCATGACCAAAACAGCATGGTCTTGGAAGTGGTATATGCAGGGAAAAAATGGTAAAGTATATGTTTCATATGTCTGAATAAGTACATGAACTTCCAGAACCGTATTTTCCCTTGTCCTAAAAATTATTGAATGCTTCATTATTCATAATAAATGTTTCACTGTGATTCCTGGAACCATTTGTATGAAGGATCTGAATGCTTTGAGGGATGATTTAATGGAGTTAAAGCCGACACTATTTGCTGGGGTCCCACGGGTTTTTGAAAAAGTTTATGAAGGCAAGGTTACACGCCTACAGAAAATTTGTTGTTTATTTGATTTCAGTATAACTCATTCAAGAACATTTTTTTCAGGTATAAAGAAAGCAGTGGAAGAACTCAATCCAGTGAGGAGAACAGTTTTTGGCATTCTCTACAACTAGTAAGTTGGTATTCCAAAATCTATATTTATCTGTAATATTTTTGGAAAAAGTAGAATTATTTTTCACTGATTGAGATTATGGATTTTGGCCTGAGGTAGTTTTGCTAATTCTCTCTTTCTTTTTTGATACAGTAAACTTGGTTGGATGAATAAAGGATATAAACAGAGAAATGCATCACGTTTAGCAGATCTATTAGCCTTCAGAAAGGTTATATCTCTTCTTTAGAACTTGTATTTTAAAAACCAACAATCTGGTCAGTGGTCACAATCCCCACAGTTAATTATTAGTCATCATATTATGGAAACCTTCAGGCATCTTAAAATATGGCCAGTTTCTCAATTTTAGCATTTTATGTTGGAAATCGACAATCACACAAATCGAAAAAGAAAAGAGAGAGAATAGACACAACGATTTACCCTGGTTCATCCAATTTAGACTAAGTCCAGCTTGTCTGTACTATATTCACCTCTCCGCCACTCGTTACAAGTCATTCGGTTTACAAGGAAAATATAAATAGGATTAGAAAACCCTAACAATAGCGAAGTATGACTCATAATTAGGGCCATCATCAACATGCGAAGTATGAACCATACTCAATAGTTTACTTTTCTTAAAATTTGAGGACTTTTTTTACATATGGTTAAACATTCTCTATTTAGGTCAAAGCTAGGCTAGGTGGGCGTGTTCGACTCATAATATCTGGAGGTGCAGCCTTGAGCCCTGAGATTGAGGAATTCTTGCGTGTCACATGTTGTGCCTTTGTATGCCAAGGCTATGGCAAGTAACTCTTCTTATTATACTATTTAGAAATAAGAATATATGTGAAAAAAATACTGTTAGAACATAACACAATATAATGAGACATGACACTACGGTTAATCCAGGTTTGACTGAAACATGTGGACCAACTACTGTTTGCTTTCCTGATGAAATGTGCATGCTCGGTGCTGCTGGCGCTGTATCTGTATATAATGAAGTGCGGTTGGAGGAGGTTCCAGATATGGGTTACAATCCTCTTGGAACTCCTCCGTGTGGTGAGATATGTGTTAGAGGGAAAACTGTTTTTACTGGGTACCACAAAAATCCTGAGTTAACAAAGGAGAGCATTACAGATGGATGGTTTCACACAGGTTCAATTGTCATTTCATGCCTTATACTGAATCTGGTTTTTGTGAATCCTTACATGATCTGATGTGATTTGTGTCGTTGTTTGGCTTTTTGTCCGTACTAGTTCGTTTTTTCAAAAAGTTTGACCGGATTAAGCTCCTGGTCAAACTTATTACTAGACTAATGTAAAGAAACGTGGCACGTGTTGACAAGACAAGAGACATGGCACGTCTAAACTTGGTAGTCACAATATCACGTTTAGTGTAATGATAAACATAAACACGGTTTCACATGCCATATGGCGAAGTCACACTAAACGCCTTAGACTACCACGTTTAGGTGTGGCATGTCAAGTGCCACTTCTCTTGTCCACGTCTCTTTGCATTAGTCTGGTAATAAGTTTGATCAAGAGCTTAATCCGATTAAACTTTTTGAAAATCAAACTAGTACAGTCAAAAACCTATCGTTGTTTGGTATCCTCAGGGGACATAGGAGAAATGCTTCCTAATGGGGTTCTTAAGGTTATTGACAGGAAGAAGAATCTTATTAAACTTTCTCAAGGAGAGTATATAGCTCTTGAGCATCTGGAAAATGTTTATGGAATCACTCCAATAGTTGAAGATGTAAGTATTTTCACGAGTTCAGTACTGTTAATAGGTACACTTTTCAGTCCTTAGTTGGTAAGTTTGTGATTTTGTTTTATGTATGTTCTACTTTAAGATCTGGGTCTATGGGAATAGCTTCAAGTCAGTGCTGGTTGCAGTAGTAGTTCCAAATGAGGAAATTACCAATAAGTGGGCATATTCAAATGGTCACATATCTTCTTTCTCCAAACTCTGTTCTCTTGACCAATTGAAGAAATATGTTCTATCTGAGCTCAAGTCAACTGCTGAGAGAAACAAGGTAACATCTACGGATAATGAAATAATATAGTAAATTGAGTATATTGGATCTTTTTATGTAACTATTTCTGCACCACTATATATTATATCCAGTTTTAGGTGATTAAATGATGTTAAAATGAATCTTCATTGCTTTAGGGGAGGGTTATATCTACAAACTATACTATGTTCTCTCGGGAGAACACTAGGTTACACTATGTTCTCCCGAGAGAACATAGTGTATTTGTAAAAAAAGTTTGTAAACCGATCCTTCCTCTTGCTTTAGATATGAACAAAGAAGCTTAAAATTATATTTTTAGAAAGATTTGTAAACTACGAAGCATTAAGATTTTGGTCTTGCAATCTATTAGTACCTTCCTAAAACTATGCTTATACAGATATGTTGTGGACCCATATGAAAGCCCAGTGTCATACAGGATAATCCTGCTCAATGCATTGGCAGTTTTGTCACAGTTTCCATCATGTAATACATGATTCTCTAATTTTCTTAATTCCTTTTCAATTTTGAACTTTCATAAAACTAGCTGAGGGGCTTTGAAAATATCAAAGGGGTCATATTAGACCCGCATCCATTCGACATGGAAAGAGACTTGGTGACTGCAACACTGAAGAAGAAAAGAAACCACATGCTCAAGTATTATCAGGTAATAGGATATACTTACCTTTTTCCTTATTCTTAATGCAGTCTAAGCAGTTATTATATATATATTCCATGTGCTCACAAAATTGTTGACATTGTAACAGGTGGAAATAGATGAACTATACCGAAGTTTGACAGGAGATAAGCATAAAGCTTGAGATTTCTAGACACGGATAAGCCTGTTTAATAGTCCTCTGTACCAGTTATTCCCGTTCCTAAATCCCCAGCAATAAACTTCTAGTAGCCAGTACTATTTATAGTATGTTGTATGATGTATTATGCAGCACCCAGCAGGTGCTGAACTATTGTACCTATTTGTCAAATTGTATACGAGAACAGTTCATTTAGCATAAAGAAAGCAACTAAAATTGTTGTCAATCCTCATCTGAATTTGCAATATCCGTCCACTTAATGTGAGTTTGACTTCAATGAATTTGGAATAAAAGTGTTGTTTATGTTTTAAATCCTGCATGCTATGAAATTTCTAGTCTTTGGAAAAATATGTGTAGGATGTGGCACATTATGGAAGGAAACTTGTTGTGGGATTTGGGTAATGGAAAGGAGATCCGGTTTTGGTGTGATAAATGGCTTCCGATGGATTGTACGCTAAGGGAGCTGGTTATTGATGAGGATAGTGTTAGAAATGACAATCTGAGAGTGGCTGATGTGGTCACGCCTGCAGGGGATTGGGATATGGGGTTGATCCGGTCCATGCTTTCAAGTAATGTCTCTAATATAATTTATAGTATTCTACCTCCAAATGAAGAAGACAGACCGGATAGGCTGATTTGGAGCTTCAATAACAGCCATTTAATCACGATCAAAGAGATTTATAATTGTATTTCTGGTCATGCAATCGTGGATGCAGAAGCTAGGGAAATGTGGCATTGCCTTTGGTCTTGGAATGATCCTCAAAAGGTGATAATTTTCGGTTGAAAATTGTTGCATCATCGGTTATTAACAAAAAGCAGAATTGCTAGATGGAATGGGGAGATAGCAGATGTCCGTGTTGTGGGGATAATGAGGAAACGATTTTGCATGTTTTGAGAGATTGTAACAGTGCAAAATGGATTTGGGATCGGTTTCTTCCATATCAGTTGACAGACGATTTTTTCAACCAGGATCTTTATCAATGGTTGTATAGTAACTTTGTGAATATCCCTAGTGGTGTGCAAGAGAAGTGGCGAACAGCTTTCATGGTAACCTGTTGGAAAATTTGGTTTTGGAGAAATATGCAAATTCATGATCAAAATACTCCTTCCTTGGAGATCAAGACTGAGATTATTTTCAAGTTGATGCATGATATTGAGGTTAGCTATAGTGAGGCTGGTAGGCATAACAAGAATATTGCCTATAGTCGGTTGAATATTTGCTGGCAGTTTCCTGTAGATGGCTTTGTAAAAATAGACACGGATGGAGCAGCGCGTGGTAATCCGGGGTTGGCTGCTTGGAGGGGGTTGATAAGAAATTCTCAAGGTAATTGGATAACTAGTTTCTCCTTTAGATTGAGTTTTTGCTCAACTTATAAAGCAGAACTTTGGGGTATTCTTCATGGCCTTGAGGTGACTTGGAATGTTGGCTACAGAAGGGTCATTCTTGAAAGTGATTTGCGTTCGGCAATCACTGGGCTCACCAATCAGGGTGCAACAATTCGTGAGGAGCAAGTGCTTTCTCGTATACGAACGTGGATTGGTAAGGATTGGGATGTGAGAATTCAACATAATTTTAGGAAAAGGAATATGTGTGCTAATTGGTTGGCAAACTACTTGTTAAACTCAGCGGAGCAGGTTAATCAGATCTTCTTTGAAGAATCTCATGGTGGAATTTTGCTTTTGTTTTTGGCGGACCTTGCATATGTGGGAAGAGAGCGTCTAGTTACTCTTTCTTGTTAGTTTGTTTTTTGGTTGCTTGTTTGCAGGGGTTTAATCCCCTTGTGTTTATCAAAAAAATAAAATAAAAAATAAAAAATAAAAAAATAATACAACTTAAAAAAAAGCTACTTCTAGGAACTTTTGGGTTTTTTCTTCATCACAAAAAAAATCCTTTTATTATAAAAGCTTTTGGGAAAACCTATTTAGCCTTGTTTTTGTCTATAAATAATATAATATAGACCAGCCCATAGACTTATAGGCCCAACATGTACAAAAACACCTATGACCTATTTTCTAAATAAAATTTTTCAAAAATCTAAGCCTGTTCTATTTTATTAATTGTAATAGTCAAGTCTAACCTAATATAAATTAGACCGTAGGCCGTTCTAGCCCATTTACATCTCTATTGGGAATATTGGAGTAAACATAGGACGAGCAAAGTAAATTATGACAAGCAATAATATTCGAATAAAACATTTCACATGACCTGTTTTCTTAAAGCAAATCTAATTTTCAGTGTTAGTATCACTCGAATAATGCAATGATGAGAAAACTAAGCTTTGAAGAAACTAACATACGAAAAGCAAATTTAAATAGTCCATACTCCGCTAAGTAGAGCAGAACTGGGACGAAGAATATAAAACATGTTATTTCTACTTAGATAAATGGTACAAAGAACTCGGCCAATTTTTCACTAAAATTACCGACAATCAGCATGTTCTTCGGAGGTAAAAACAGTAGCATTGGGGAATGACGAAATTATGATGCCAAATTGCAAGAGACGAAACATCCAATTCCAAATCCAAAAGCACGAAAGGCTTGGATGGCAAGGACTTTATTTACGACTCCTGGCTTCCTAGTTTTCCTTCTCTCGCTTCCTGTAAAGCCTCTCAAGAACACGCTTCGCTTCACATTGTGGAAAATTTGACAAATCATAGTAATGTGGTGCTATATCAACTAACCTGTTTAATAACAATTGATCATAAAGTTAAGTACATCTCAATAACATCAACCAAAGAAGAACCACAAGGTTTACAACAATATACTTGACAATCCATTTCGCAACTCTTCTCTCAGATAAAATCAAAGAGTGGAATTCAAAATGACAAATTGAGTCTATATCTGGGTGCTTCATCACACTCAAAGAGTGGAATGTTCTTTCACTTGCAAAACCAGGTGTTTTTGGAATTTATAATAGAAAACTACATATTTTACTGATTACCGTTTTTACTGAACACAAGTTACCCCTTAAATATCATGGATGAAAAGCATTTATGATTATAACATCAATAAAAAATCTTACCATTCCCCGCGTATATCCGTCACAGTACGAATAAAATTTCGACTTGTAAGAACATATTCATTATAGATTACCCACTCGGGTTTGTGGTCCAAGCAATTGGATGGATGCAAGTGCACCACCTATACCAGAAAAGAATCATCAATATAAATACAATCCTTCAGCCTACAGTACGCTGTTTTGGTAATACGAAATGAAAAATAGAAGAGGAAGATAACTACAAATAACAACTCATGTTAACAAACCTGGTTGTCTTTCACTGTCAAGTAGTGTCCTGTCCGCTCCAGATGAGCCACCTGCATGAAATATCCTGCTAGCATTGCCTTTCTTATGTTGACATAGTAGTCACGACTATTGAAGTCAGTGCTGCATAACTTCAGGTTAAACCGGGCCATGATACGCACTAGCTGTTGTCTAACATTATCAGCTGCTTTCAGCGCCCTGTGATTAACGAAGTTATCGTAGCACCAAGAAGGATCCTCACCTGAAAAGCCATTCAGATACAATTAATAAACTTGACAAAAAAAAAGATAGCACAAAATTGAGAATAAAGCCAAAGCTTGCAGAAATAAGCACTTACTATTTTGCTTGTAGGCATGGTATACGTTCAAGAGTGTGAGATGATCTCCATCGATGTGCCCAAACCTAGCCTTCGCTTCATCCGCAGCTTTTTGTGCCTCCCTAGGCCGGACAAAGCAATTGGGTACTAAAGAAAGAAATTGATTATCACAGAGGAGGCCCACGGAAGGTCAGCAGATGCATAGAGGCGAGACCACACCATTTTCTTCATGAGAGAATACTGAGAAACTGCAACTATCTGCATCAGCACTTACTTAGAATCCTATGGTGCATGCCAACCGGGGGCATGGAACCCAGAGAAGACAGTTGCTGATGACTACCTAACAGGACACACTCCACTGACCGCATTTATGTGCAATGGAACACACATGTAAGCAGTCAAACATCCCCAATTCCCCATCATACGCACAATATTGTTTATGTGCACATGCACAGACGCTGGGCATCCATTTCAAGGTGGAGTCCAACACAACTACATTCCCTTAACATTACGATGAGACTCTGGACAGACACAAAAACAATTAAATAAAAGAAGAATACCTGATAGCATGGCAGAAACTGAAAGAATCTCGTTTGAACAGTTGAATTCAGGACTGACAACGAGCATCTTTGACATCTGAGGGTCTAATGGAAATTCACTCATGATCTCACCCAGCTTCGTTAAGTTACCATCATCGTCCAGTGCACCCAAGTAATTCAACACTTCCAATGCACGCATTAATGTCTCAGGGGCAGGAGGGTCCATGAAATCAAAATGCACTAAATCATCTATACCCAGTTTCTTCAATGTAAGAACTGTGTTGGCAAGATTAGATCTCAAAATTTCAGGATAGGTCTGCGGCTGAAGATCATTATTGAAACTTCTTTCAGTGTAAAGTCTAAAACATTTCCCTGGTTGAGTTCTTCCAGCACGCCCAGATCGCTGGTGAGCACTAGCCTTTGATATTGGAGACACCAACAAAGACTCAACACGAACTCGAGGGTTATAAACCTTCTGCTTAGCAAACCCAGGGTCAATAACATACACTATACCGTCAATTGTCAGGGAAGTTTCTGCTATGTTTGTTGATATCACAATCTTCCTTCCGGGAGGCCCTCCCTCCTTAAGAGGAGGTGGAGCTGGCTCAAAAATCTTCTGCTGCATAGCTGGAGGAAGAGTAGAGTACAAGGGTACAGCTTTTACAGGGCCCACCTGGTCTCCCAAATTTGCAACTTCTTTCGATATTTTGCGGCATGCATCTTCTATCTCTTCCTCTCCAGTTAGAAAAACAAGTATATCTCCAGGAGGTTCACACGTATGTATCTGCACCACCGTCCTAATAGCAGCCTCCAAGTAATCCCTTTCTGGGTCCTGTGTATAGAAAATTTCCACCGGATGTAGCCTTCCAGGAACTTTCATAAGAGGGGCCCCAAAAAAATAGCCCTGAAACTTTTCAGCTTCAAGAGTTGCACTCATAACAACCAACTTCAAGTCGGGTCTATTTTTAAGCACTTCCTTAAGAAGGCCAAATAGCACATCTGTAGCCAAAGTCCTTTCATGCGCCTCATCAAGAATAATTACTTTGTATCGTTCCAAAAGTGGATCTGTCATTGCTTCTCTCAGAAGCATACCATCTGTGAGATACCTGTTTGAGGGAAGTGGGGAGCATTCCATTTGAGACTAAACTTAGGAGACCAAAAACATCATATAAAATAGCATAGCAAGCTCCAAATTAATTACAGAAAGTAATTTTAGTGTAAAATGAAACTTACTTCAAAACCGTCCTCGCACCAGTGCAATCTTCAAATCTGATGCTGTAACCAACCTCTTCTCCAATATTCACATCCATCTCTTCAGCCACACGCCGGGAAACAGACATCGCAGCCACTCTACGAGGCTGAGTGCAAGCAATCATCATCTTCCTGCGTTTATCTGGGGTTTCTATATCGACAGCTTCCAAAACAAACTGAGGGATCTGTCACCCAAAACATAAAACAAAATGATAAAATTAGAGACGTAAACACAGATAACCAAGATTACCTGATAACCCATCTAGTATTTATACTACTAGTCTGCATCCAACAATTTTTTTATTAATTTCTGTGCATATATGAGCTGAACATGTAAATATAAATGGACAAACACTGATGCCACTGCATTACTTTGTTTTCTTTGAGATTTGTGCTAGGAAATGAATACAGAGTAAGGCTTACATTCCAAACAAGCCACTCGTTATTGTTTTTATGCTAATCAATCATTTAATTTATTTTATGTTTGCCACAATCAGAACCTTTTAAAAAAAATAGACATAAACTCCAAAATCAAGTAAAATCCCAGAAGCAGTAAAGGCACTAGAAACATACATGTAGTTCGAATAGAGAAACTACTAACCTGGGTGGTTTTTCCACTACCGGTCTCGCCAACGAGAATCAGAGTCTGGTTGTCCTTCAAAACCTGCAAGAACTCCTCTTTCTGGTGCCAAACGGGAAGCGTCTTCCTCTTTTCCAAAATATCGTAGTATCTCTGCGAGTAAGGTTTTCCGTTCCATCGGTTAATGAGGCTGTTACCGACGGCACCGCCGTTTGCTTTGACCATCTTAGCGGCAGCGTCGTCCACCACATCAAACAAACTCACCTTCCTCTTCCTCTCCGTACCCATCAAAACCCTAATCTTAATTAATCACTCAGAACCACCGCTCCACACCCAATGTGGAATAATAAATATGAATATCCTTGAATCGAAGCCCCTTAGAAACGAGTTAACCCCCGATACACAGAGACCAAGGCTAGGGCTAAAAAATGATGAAGAAGAACATGAATGTTTGTTTTGTCATTGTTGTTGTGTTTTTTCTTTTGGGCCTCTCTTATTTCGACCCAAATTGCACTTAACGAGTTGGGCTTATTCTCAAGCAGGTTTGTCTTATGGTCCTGTACACTGTTCAGCCCATTAAGCTTTCTAATATCAATAATGTTATTTTTTTAATCTAATTACTAAATAAAATTATTCTGAAATTATTATTATTATATTTTTTTTACATAAACACCGACGAATTTGTCTTTCATATTGCGAATCTGAATACGGAAAATTGACATAATTATGCATTTGCCGTAAACATTTTTGTATTGACTTTTCATATATACATATTAATTTTTGAGTTACTACTAGTGACCAAAGTGGAAGGTTCGTAATGGATATAGCCCTACCTAGTTCAAAGTTTTCAAAGGTTAAATGTATTTAGACGACGAAGTGAGAGTCGTGTGTTATGAATGGTACGTACAATCATTTGAAGTGAATAGCTCTCGAGTATGAAAAGCATGTTGCCCATAAGGTTGATAATTTTGAATGGTATTTTGACGGTCTTTATTGCATTATAACGTGTTGAACTGAACAACAATATTGGAAGTTATATCAGTTTCAAAAAACTTTAAGAAACGAAATTTAGAACTAGTCCCTTTAGAACTATTTCATCATACATCCTATAAAAAATTGTTTTTGAAATATGAAGCTCCGAGACAGTAATTTCGTTTAAGTTCGGATTATGAAATGTCACCAGCCTTTTCATGGATACTTTTTTTCTTTTAATTGTCATAGCAAGCAAAGAAAGATTTATAGATGGGAAAATATGAGTTGTGAGATTGAACCGGGAATGGATTATCTCATATGAAAAGTGATCATATTATTTGACTACAAACTCATTAGATAAGAGAAGAGAAAAAATATATAATTTTCAAATAATATGATGACCATTTTTTCACATTAAATTCCCGATCGAAACTCAGGCTTCACGTTTTGTGGGAACACCATTAAATCATTTGTACCGGGTGTGCTTGCGTTTTCAATGATATTTATTATACCATTCAAGTTACGGTGGTTTGGGTGGTTTCAAACCCCTATTATATTGAAAAAATTTGGCAAGCTTTTTGTTAATTAATGGAGATATTTAGGATATTGTTATTGCAAATTAGTATTACTACAAATATCATTATCACTATGTTTCACATTTAGATCAATTATATTGATTCAATGATTATGGTTTAATTTTTTAAAAATCTTCTTTCTTCTCCTTATATTTAATACTTTATATTTATTTTCATTTTTGTATAATTATAATTTCTCATATTTAATGCTTTCAATATAAAGGTGAAAATAAATATAATCGTTGGATCAATATAATCGATCTAACGGTGAAACAAAGTGATAGTGACCTTGATAGTAATACTAATTGGTAGTAACAATATATTATCTCTATTTAATGAATAGATTTTGGGATAATTTATTCTACCTACATTTTTTTTGTGTATCTTTCCTACCACTCTTTAGTACTGTTAGATCAAAATCTCAAGAGAAGAGAGAAAGTTAATAACTAATTGAGATTCTGATCTAATGATATTTTAGAATAGTAAACAAAGATAGATAAAATAACTTATTCCGTAAATTTATTAAAATATCTACCAAAAAACTTTGGTAAACCAAATGCTTTTTTATAGCTGGTGTTCCAACACACGGAAAATGTCATCAATTATATTTCCCAGATGGCAAACGCCATATGATGTGAACCGCAAGCTCCATGTGGGCCTTGTTGGGGTTATGTCCTACCTTTAACTGGGCCTCGAGCAATTGTACATCTGAAAATGAATATAACGCGATAACTAACTCCAATAAAATGCGTTATAAAAAACAAAAGAACACACGTTGAAGTTGTTCGAAATTAAACTCACGTTGTACAGGTTAGTTACGATGCTCACCTAATTCAAAGGGAGAAGAGGATGGATGAAAATGAAATATATGAATATTATTTTCTTTCGATATTTAATAAATTTCAGGTTAATTTTATAAACGACTCGAACACAAATTACGGTACATATTATAAATCTAAACGAAAAACGAGCAGACGTTGTATTTGTAGTTTGTACTTGACATCTGTTTCCACATTCCTAACTTTGCATTTGTGGTCAATTGTTAATCTTCGAAAACCAGTACCATTCGTGGTTGTTTAAAACCAATGGAGATTATGATTGAGATGAATGGTGTAGTGATGGTTGGCGGTTGAGGCATGAACATGAACAAGTGCCTATCCATTTCCAAACCAATGACGCATTATAGAAATCGTTAATCGCAGCTCTATCATCATTGCTCCCTGTTCCACCGCCCAACCACAACGCGCCTAGCCGCTAAGTTCGCGTCTATCACTTGCACTTTTTTATGTCATAATATCTGTTTAATTTTGATTCATTTTATCCTGAAGATTTTGATTTTTTTTAGTTATTATCATCATATTAGATAAAGGTTTACACTAATAATAAATTAAAATTAAACTACTTTTTTTACAGAATTAGAATTAAACTTTAATGATACTTATGTTATTTTAGTTTTTAAATTAGAATTTTTTTTATGGGCGATACTGATAGACTCACATGTTTGTGTTAGAAATCGATAATCACACAAAATTAAGAAGACGGAAAAGTTTTTTTTTTTCACCTAATGTAAACTACGTCCAGTGGGCGATAAATCTGATAGACAACAAGGGCCGTCACATGTTTGTATACGTTTGTACATTAGATAAAACAAAAAAAAAAAAAAATCTCTGTGTATAACTGATGCATTGTATATTTGCATTGGATCTGCATTGTGAATTTTGCTTCAAAGTCAAATCACATGTTCAGTGAATTCAAGCCTTAAGTTATGCATTACCCAAAAAAAAGCCTTAAGTTATGGATCTTTGTTTCAGTCACGTTCAAAACCGTGACAAGGGTTATTTTTTAGAGTGGCACAAACTCTTTTAGTAGATCACTAATGTTGCTGAAGTTACGGTGCAACTTGGTCTCATAGATCCCCCACTGATCTGAGGCAATAGTAAATCACGTTTCACATCAAAGTTAATGTGGCTATGGTTGGTACCAAAAATAAAAAAAAATACATGTGCATTTCCTAGCTTAGGATTCAATGTTGCAAGAGATAACATAAACAACATAAGATGAGCCATGTAAGAAGATGTGGGATCCATAACTTCCCTTTCACCGCAATAGGAGCACTAGAATATTTTATTAACCCTCAGAGTTGAAGCATTTTATAAAGTATATCTCTGCCCAATCAGAGCACTCATGAGTTCGGGACAAATAGTATTTGATTATTCCCCACACACTTCTCTATCTATTTTATTTCCTGGTACAGTTGCGCATTTCAAGGGTGCAGCATTTATGGGATTATTTAGAGAGTTTCGTTAGCAGCCAAAGTTGCTACTTTTATGTGCCAGCAGAGATTGAGGGAGAAAGATGCAGAATTGCAGATAGCACATATTCCATAAAATTTTCTGGCAGCGTAAAGTGGCTAAGTTGTTTAATTTGATTTTGTCAACGAAACTTTTCATACGGTCACCAATGTACGCGTGCGCGCGTCATGAAAATGTTTAGCTTTTAGCTATTTGCTATTGGGTTTTATAATTTACGCCACGGAAATTGAAGAGTGTGTAGTAAAATTTTAATTCTCATGTTAAATGAGAATTATAAAACCTTTTGCTATTATAAAGTTTTTTTTTTTAATATTTCAATTAATTCATCGATTAGTTCGATTCAGGGTGGATCTGAGATTAAGATTTTAAATCTTTCTTGAAGATAATATTGGGGAAGATGGAACATATTTCTATATTTAAATTAAAATATTATGCTTATGTTAAATAAATAATTCAATCCAAAAAAATTAAATTATTAAGTGATGTTATATTTCTCCAATTCGCCGATTATAGAAGAGTTCGTTGGACTTGAAATATGGATAATACATTAAACTCTACTTACTTGTGTTTAGATACTCTAAGATATTTAATTATTTATTTTTAATTGAATGAGAACCATGGAAGTTATAACCACCCGATCAAAAATTCTACTACCATATAAAAATTTAATTCAATCTAAAAGTTTAAGTTATATATTAGCTAAAATTATATTAATGATTTTATATTATATTTCTTTAATATATTTTGTTTGTTTACTTTTAGTTGTACTGTATATGATATAATAGACATTAATATGCATATCAATTTATTTCTTAATTCATAATAATAATAATTTTAAATTAAAAAATTATATAATTATTTCATTGTAAAATCATTTTATTTATTTTTACTTTTTATAATAAGAATTTTCGTTAAATAGAAATTAGTAAAATTAATATGATTAAAGGATACCAAATATAAAAAACTAATTTCGCTGTATATTAGTAGAGTAATGCCATATATCATGCACAAACAGTTTGAATGATTTCCTACGAATCAATTTTTATGTATCGTTTTACTAATTATTTTTATAAAATTTAGCATTTTCGGTATTAACATAAATAGATAATTCTAAACATTGGGTTGATTACTTAATAAAAATTGGTCCTCCACAAAATTCCTATTTTTTTTTCTTTTAAAGTCCGCGGCTAATAGGAGTATTAATTGTCTGAAAACATTAAACATGATAAAATTAAGGAAATGAGAGAATTACAATATGTAATTTGATGGAATGAGACAATATTGTGTTATAATTTTTTTTTTTTTTTTTACTTTTGACTATGAATTGATTGGTCAATGTCATATATATAACAAGTTCAACTAATAATTTACTAATTGAACTACCAACTTAGTATATGATCCATTCGATGGTGGGATCGAGTTTAATAAAATATTGGTATCTACACAAGTTTTTGAACAATATTAACAAAAACACATCCCATTGTAAATTTGAAGCAGAGTACTTTGTCTCTGAAATCTTGTTCGCTTGTTACATTCATATGTTATATATGTGGTTAGGCGGTAGCCAGCTACATTAATTGCAAAACAAGGACTACAAATACAAATTAATATTGCCTTATACTACAAGATAGGAATTAATACAAAGTGAAAAAAATGATAATAAGTACAATCAAAAGTAATGAATGAGTAGCTACCCTACGATTTGCCACTCCTCCTGTTCGAAACTATGCCTTCATTACCAGCCAAAATCAAGTACTTGTCTTTCCTCGTAAGTTTAGTGCACTCAAATCCCAAAGCATTTCCAATCCGTGCTTGAACCTGATTAGCCACATCAAATCTTGAACCCTCACCATCATAATCAAGATTTGTTGTGTGTGAACGTGAACGGGACACCTGGTTCAGCAATTGAACCGTGTAGACCGGGGAAGGGTTCATGAGAAAGAACACTGGGTCCAAGCACTTAAGCCCTCCAGCAGTTGTACCGTGGAACATACTAACGTGGCTATCAATAGCGACGGGTTCTATTTCATCACACATTTCTGAGAACAAAGGACTAAACCTTAATAAATATGGCTCTCTACAAGTGGTCCCCTCTGGGCACACAACTAGGTCCCCTTGACCCAGCAATTGTTGCATCATATTTGCATCCTTATCTCGGTTCCTGGTTAATCGCACGGTCCTGATTGGTGCCAATATCTCTGACATCCTGCTTAAGCTATATGTGACGGCGATTAAGTTCTTTTTTAATGTGAACGAGATGTAGAGAGGATCTAGCAATGTTCTGTGGTTACACACGTAAAGATGACCATTGGGTTTACCGTTTTCTTTGTTATGTTGGGAGGTTATGGGGATTGAGGTAGTGAGACGTATACCACTCATTGTCAATAAGGGTGTTGAGATGTTAAATGGAAGTGAAAGGGCAAGTGAGATTCTAATAACGGCAAGGATTATCCCATAAGGAAGCCACATCAACATTGCTATAGACTCCATTGGAGTTGGTCTCATAGCCAATCTTCCATCATGAAAGATTAATGCTTTGGGGTATCTTTCCCTTGCTAGCTTTTGCCAGCTTCTCTTGTCAGCTTCTGACACCATATAAATTTCCTATTTAAAACACAAACAAAACGTGAGTTTGATGTAAACATAACTGCTAGAACTTTATTAAACAATAAACTTTTCATAATAGAGGTTTGTTGTATTTACTATCTCTTTTGTTTTATAATCTTTTATAATCAAATTTTAATGGAAATGGATCCTTGTGGAAAAAAACATGATATGGTTATGTGGGAAGATCACAATCATACAAAGGTAAATCAACTGTTATGATTTCGTAACTACATATTTTAATATTTTTTCTCTCTCCTCCTTTATTTCCATTGATCCATGATTCCCCACATGACATGATCATGTAAATTTTCACATGAGAGGATCCAGATCAAATTTTAATAGTTGATTTCTGCTAATTTGATAGTTATAATTTATTGAACCACCTTTATTATTTAATAAGACTAACCCTTAATAATCAAATTTTAATCGTTAATTTCTGCTAATTCGATAGTTATAATTTATTAAACCAACTTTATTATATAATAAGTATAACCCAATAAATTATAACCGTTAAATTCGCAGAAATCACTCATTAAGATATCTAGTTATAAGATATTGTAAGTGAAACAGATTATAAATATAATCTGTTTCTTCATCAACATTTAAAATGGTAAGTTTATTTTTTTTTTGGAAAAAAAAAATTAATTATAAACACAAACCTTGCAATGAGAGAAAAAATCATTGTCGCGAATCTTGTTGAATGTTGTAATTCCAATCACATCGGAACAACCTTTCCCTTCCTGAACTTGTTCCAAAACATGCATATCTTTTCTGTCATCCATCAATCCCACGTAGTACCCATAGAACATTTTAAGCTCCCTGCCCACAACAAAATCAATTTCCAAATACTCTCTCAAGAAGCTTTCCACCATTACTCGAGGTAAATTGCTGACACCCACTTTCTTCCCACCTCTATTCAGCACATCAAAGATTTCGGAACCAACATCCTCCAAGAAGAACTTAGGCAGAACAGATCTTCCAACTCTGAAGCTTTCTGCTTTGATCCCAAAAAAGCATGTCATGACCATTAGCTTCAACCCCATCTCTTCTCCTGCTAAACAGACAAAAGGGTATAGCAGAACCAGAAGAATGGCTCTGAGGAGCCCTCCTGCTTCAAAGGCCACAAGCATGAAGTATGGGAACAGAGAAGAGGATTTCAACAAGGCATTTTCTACATCAAAGATCAAAGTGTGGTCATTGAGGTCTGAACGAGGAAGGAGAGAGGGGAACTTTTGGTATTTAAACTGTGTTGTACTTGCAAATGAATTGCTAATAGTTTTGGGGAAGCCTATGAGGTTCTTCAGTTGCCTAAGAAGAAAACGGTACCAAAAGAAGAAAAGAGATTTGAAGAAAAACTCCCTGAACATTATTTTTGCCATTTCAGTTTAGGACTCAAAAAATTGTTTAGTTACTGTATGCCGCCATTTTCTGAAGAGGAAATGCTTGTATTTATAGAATTATGGATACATCAATACCCATATTTTTCCACTATTATTACGCCAGTGGCATCTTGTTCGTTAACAGCCAATTTGACATGGTTTGCCAACTATTTTCTGCTTATATTTTTTTGGTGACCAAATTCCCAAGTTTACTATAAGCAATATGATCGGTTTATAAATTTTTTTTTGTAAATTATATTACAAAAATGAGCTCTAGTTGACTAGAAATTAAATGGCACACTCGGTCCATAGAAAAGAATTCATTCATCTATGTGCTTTAAACACAAAAACAGTTTGTAAATATAAATTGCTCCCTACAATAAATGAGGAATTTTTTTTTTTTACTTATTTGATAAAATATTACAAAAATGAGCTCTAGTTGACTAGAAATTCACAATGGCACACTCCCGCGTCCATAGAAAAGAATTCATTCATCTATGTGCTTTATCAATAAATACCTATGTCGGCACAGGGCTCTCATGTAGCATTATATATTTATTTTTGACAAATAATCAAGTTTCAACTTTCAAGAGCTAATAATCATCATGAATATGGATGAATTTAGAAGAAAGTGGTTAACTAGATCCCGTGAAATAGTTACTTCCTCTGGGGGAATGCTATTGAACGCAGCCTCTTTATCCTTTAAATTGCCAAATGTTTTTTAAATCTATTTTATTAGATAACAATTATAAACAAAGAACTAAAGCTTGCAGAACGAGCTTACATATATATGCCTGCGCTATTCAGTACTACACAGTAGAATATTTGTTGCTTAGAAAAATATGCAATAATTTAAAAAAATTAGTGGATATCTTGAATTTAAAAAGTATCATTACATTTAACTAAATCAACTTTCATTTAAATACTTAAAATGCTATTATTGTATTAATATTTCCCCTTATTACATTGTAAAGAAATTTCAGAGACAGAGGTAAAATTAAAAATATATAGTTAATAATTTTTTGGTTTTTTAGTGTAATATCTTAAGAGATGACAAGAGTACGGAGTGGTCACCGGTGCAAAAGAAGCACGGACAATGAGCGACTCATGTCAAATCTTGCAGGTAGGGGTACATGAATTAATCGAATCAACACCAAAAAATGAAGAATTCCAGAGACTGTGTTGGTACGAGACATTATATTTAGGGAATAACTTATAAGAATTAATTTATACTACCTATACTAACGAGATACATCAACTTTTCGGAACGGAAGAACTCCATAATTAAACGTGCTTAACTTGGAGCAATTCTGGGATGTATGACATCCTATGAAGTTTCCACGGGAAATATGTGAGTGAAGACAAAACACGTTGAAAAGTCTCGTATTAATTTGTGGGGACAATCATCAATCCTTGCAAGTTGTCGGGCGTTACATTCAGTGCAACAAATAAATTAAAATAAAATTCTATTTGAAATGGGTAAAATATTTATTAACAGTTAAATGGTTTTACTAATGTATGTATTTATTTATTTTACAAATTTAATATGTTGGCTTCTTTTTTGAAAGAATCGACTTTTATGTGACTTTATAAATAAAAATAATTATAAATAGTTTTTATTTCACCAAAATTAGAACAATTATAAAAAAATTGGCGCTTGTTTAAATATATTATCAATTTTTTATTATGGCTTATTTATTTTAAATTATTAAAATTCTAAAAATCATGATTTGAAATTAAATATATTAAAATACACATATAACTTATAATTTTTATTTGGTCATTTTTTCTGCAGCGATGTAGATAAGTTATCTATATTGAGCCTAAAATGACATCATTTTGGGACAAAAATAAAGATATTTTTGTAATTTTAATTTATTCCAAGATTATAATGGTCTTTATTATTATAATTTTTTAATCTTTCAATCAAAAATGACATCATTTTGAGACGGTAAAAATATTAAAGCCAAAAATTATATCATCACTAAATAAATTTTTTAAAATAAATTCTATATTGTGTCTCAAGATTTGTCATTGGTTAGTGGTGGTGGTGGGTGCCCATGTGGCTAGTGCTTAGTGGTCGAGGGTGGCAATGGTAGCAACTGGTTCACGTTCCAAGCAAAGTTCCTAGAAAAAGGGCGAACGATTACATTTGGAATAAGAATGTAATATTTGTTATTTTAACGTGTCTAATTCTAACCTAAACCCACTTAGTATAACTTATCATAATGTGAACATAATAAAATAAATCAACATTATAAGTTTGTCATATCTTGTTTTTTCTTTGGGATAAACCACAGATACTCTCTACATGAGTCAATTCTGATTGAGAGGAGAACATTCATATCATGATGGAGCTACCTCTTCCAAAGAATTTTTTTACATTCACAAGAACTTGAATTCAAGACATTTCCTAAGCAGAATTAAGCATATATCACTTAAAACAATCCCTTTAATAGTTATTATATCTTGGCTCACCATACGGATAACTGTATGATATTAAAGTTTATCATGTTTATCCTTTCTATCATAACCACCAAAGGAGTCCTAAACATAATCTAATCAATAGGGTTATTTAAGGTTAAATTTTGTAAAATACTATTTATAATCTTTATATTATATTTTCATTCATATACCTTAAAGAATCAATTTCATTGAGGATGCAATTGACAGACAACCTATTGAGTCATTACGATTTCCAACCCATTAACCACCCGTAATACACCTCGCACTAAAAAGGTGATTATTAATGATATATGATACATCTCCAACCTAATTAAGGGCCCTCCATATAATACGAATTACTCTGATTAATATCGAAAATTAATGTTTCTTAGTCATGACAAGAAGAGCCACGACTCCCACAAAATTTTGAAAACCCTTATAAATAAATATATTTGGGTAAGCATGCACTTGTTTTGCTTGATGAAAAGGTTATTTGTTATGCTATTCTTCTTTATTTTTTGGAATTAGTGGGTATTTCCTTTTCGGTGGAGCTTAAGCTATCCGTATTGCATTTAAGCCGCTGAACTTTTATTTAAAAAAAAGTTTTATTTTACCTTCCGCTAGAAGTGTGTGAATTTGAGGCACTAAAGTAGAGTGAAATGACATTTGGTCAAATAACCCACAAATGTTGACTTAACCTAAAATTGAAACCGACTATGTTTTTACTATTTAATTGAGGGTTATATTTACAAACTTTTTATTTATAAACTCTTATAAGTTACACTATATTTTCTCGGAAGAACACTAGGTTATATTATGTTCTCCCAGAAATACATAATATAATTTAGAAAAATTTGTAAAAAAAATTTATAAACGGATACTACCGCCTAAATTAATATTTGAAATTGGCCACTTAGAGTGTGAATTCAACGCAATATTAATACGATACACAGAAACCATTGCACTCGGTTTAGTCTACGGTACGCGCAACAACTTGACACAGGTAATCTTTGCAAGTTGCCCGTCTATGCAAAGTCGCTTCACACAGGCGTGATTCGTCTGATGGTGCATGTGGCAAACAAAGTTTGACCGTAAAATTTTAGAAAGTTATAACTTTCAATTCAGGTATCCAAATTAGGTGGGTTTTTTTATTCCGCATGACTTCTTGAGACCTACACAATGACATCTTATTGAAGGAGATTTGTTCAAAAAATTTCGGACACACGAGTAATAGTCCATATAATCGATTACATGAGCTCAAGCTTATCATTAAACTTCGGAAGACCGTAACTTTTGGCTCGGGAGTCCGAATCAAGTGTATTTTTTTATTCTATGTACTTTTTTGAGATATACACACTGAAAATTTCCTAGAGGATTATTTGTTATCGTTGGAACGTAAAAATTTAAATAATATCATTCACAAATATGCCAAACAAGACATAAGGAAGCATTTTTTATGAAATTTTTTTTGTCCAAATCCCCCACACGTAGCTCTAGAAAAATTATATGGAATAAAAAAAAGAACCTAATTCATATACCCTAGTCAAAAGTTATGGTCTTCCGAAGTTTTACAGTAAAATGTCTCAAGTTCGAAAAAAAATTGGAATTCTTTTGACCAAATCCCCTTCAATGAGATGTCATTGCGTAGATCTCAAAAAATTATGTACAATAAAAAAAATCATCTGATTCGGATACCCGACTCGAAAATTATGGCCTTCCGAAATTTAATAGTCAAACTGTTGACTTTTTGTGTGACAACTGTCGTCACCGGACAAGTTGCGCCTATGTGCGACACGATTTTGCATAGGTTGCGCCTATGTGAGGCACAACTTGTTGCGACTACCAAGGACGTGATTGAGTGAAATAAATCTTTAAATTGGTTCGAAATAGTTGTGTTTTCGTAATTTTTTATTAAAATAATAATATATTATTTTTTTGCCAATTTATATGTAGTGTTCCATTAAAAAAAATTAATTTACTGTTACCATTTTATTTTATTGCAATACACCCATGTATTAAATATTAATGAGATTTTAAATAATTACTTTCATAATAAAATGATTCTAATAATATAATAATATATCATTAAAAAATACTATAATAAAAAGAGGTGGATGATGGGAAAAAAATTAATTCTACGAGAGTACCGAACTCATACTTTTTTTTTTACTAAAAAGGGGGAAAAAATCATCTTTACCCAGAGTTTTTTTTATATTTTCTTTTAAGTCCAAAAAACTTTTCTCTTTTAACATAGATGTACCTAGGGGTGTTCGCGGTCTGGATTGGATCGGTTTTGCAGGCAAAAAGCATTCGATCCAATCCCTTCGGTTTGATCATGTAATCATCCATTCGATTTGAATTTTTTTTTCAAATTCGATCCTATCAAATCCAATTTTTTTCGGTTTTTGAAAATCCTACAATTTGTTTCATTATTATTGTGCAAATAACATCTTTTGTATATATTAGCTTTATAATTTTTTAAAATACAATAGTATCGGTAAACAGTAATAATTTTTTTTTGGACAATGAGATACGAAGCTCTATATAGATGAAATTTTGTTGATGAGATGTGACTTAATTTTTTCTTCTTGGGTTTAGTTGATGGGTTAATGGATCTTGGGTTTAGAAATTTTTGGGCTATGATTGGGAAAAGACCCAAGTAGGTAGAGGAAAATTAATATATTGGATCAGTTTGGATTGGATCGATTTTCATCTACTAATGCGAAATCTGATCCAATCCAATTAAAAATTGCGGTTTTTTTTTCGGTTTTCAGTTTTTCGATTTTCGGTTTATTTGTTTATCGGTCTTTCAGTTCGGTCACTGCGGTTTGAATCGGTTTGGATCGGTTGATGAACACCCCTAGATATACCAACAGTTGTTGCACTGGAATTGACGAGTCTCATCAATCAATTCAATAATAAATTCAAGTAGATATCAGCTTTAAATTATAGTATAATAATGCTTAGTGTAACAGTGGGTCACCAAGAGATCTTGCATAAGGTATACTTAACTAATATTTTAAAAAATAAATAAATAAATTTAACTTTTGTGAAAAGTACTTCTAAAATAAGTAAGACATAAAAAATCTTTTTTTTCAAACCCGTCCAAAGCTTAGACTTTTTTAGAAAGTATATCATGTTTGATCATGGTTATCGCCATTTAAGACTTAAGAGTGTCAATTCGAGTCATAGTACAGTTCAAGTTGGCTCATTATTTGCCCAACCCCAACCATTTGCATTTTTTGGGTTATCCGAACAAACTTATTGGCCAACATTTGCTTTATTTATTTATATAATTAGAGTCTAAAAATATTAATTTTAAATAATTTTTTAATCAATTCATATTGAAAACTTTAAATTAAAATATTTAAAATATGATGTTTTAGGGTTGTAATGAAAAAGATTTTACATTAACTTATATATCAAAGCCCAATTAAACCTGATCTAGCGCTAATGTTTTATTAAGTTATCTATTATTTCAATGTATGCATAAGAGGAATTTGAAGGATAATTTATAATATTTCTATTAGATTATCCTATCATGCCTAATATGAAATGTCACATGAACCCCTAAGGTCATAATGAAATTTAAAAATAAATAAAATAGCTCTCAATAGTCGTCTCAGTCAGCAATCAGTCAAGAAAAAGAACTCTCTGTTAATACAATGTTGCGTCATCTTCCTCGCCCTCCTTGGGCGCATCCTAGTGACTCCAATCATCATGGGAGAGGTTTTTCAGGCAGTACAAGTGGCGATCAACAATACAGAGCATTTCGCTGGTGTCTTTTTCTTTTTCTACTATTTAAATCTATTCGTTGGGGCTTGCTATGAGTTTGTTCTTACTCGAATTCAGGTTTTATACTAGTTCTGTTGGTCATCGTTCTCGTCTTTGTAGGTTTTCTTTTTCTCTATTACAAGCAAGTAGTCTTGGATTTTTTCTATCGCTATCTCTCTCATAGGGAAGTCGCAAACAAAAAATATCCCAAGGTGTCTAGGCCCAGTTCCTCCTTTGTGGGTGTAGATACAGGAGACGCTGAGGCTCAGGGGATGCCCGTTGACCTGCCTGAACTAATGTCCATTCTAGGGCTTACACCTGCTCACCAGGTGTTTGATAAAAGGTCTGTGAGAATGCTGGGTCTTGAGGAGTCACCTAGTGTCTCTCGCACTCTAGGGGAGGATGATTCTGACTTAGAAGAAGAGATTTTCTCTTCCAATGGCACTGATGCACCCCCTCCTAATGAAGCTATGAACCCTCAAGTGAAGAAGAAAGGAGATGACTTAACCCCTTGGGTGAATCTCTTCAAAGATAATTGACAACCTTCAAAAGTTTTCACCTTGCAATACTCACCATAAAACTCTACCGATGAACTTTTGTTTGAGGAGAAAGATGTTAAAGCCCTTGAAGAGATCTAGGGATTTAGCTTGATAGGGTATATTGCAGGTCATTTTCCAGGAAAGAAAGCCCTCCTCCAAGCCCATCAAAAATGGGGAGTGTCATTCTCATATTCAGTTCATGAGAGTGAATGGCTACTCTTCAGATTCAATGATGAAGATAGCATGCATAAAGTGTTGGTAGAGGGTCCTTACTTCATTTTTAGCTCCTTTTTCTCATGAAAATCATGCCCTGGGAAGCTTCTTAATCTACCTTTGGGACTTTGGAATTCTCATGCTCTAGGAATAATCTTATCCCGGGTTGGGGTTCCTTTTCGCGCTGATCATCTTACATGATTCCCTGGGTTTGTGGAGGTTAATGCAGCCAAAGATATCATATATAAAGTTCAATTCAAACTCCTCATTGGTCGTTTATGTATTCAAAATATCGAATATAAAAGCACTCCAACTTCTTGCAATCATTGTAAGATGATTGGTCATCTTCTGAAAAACTACCAAGCTGCAAGAGAAGGAAAGAAAGACATGTAAAGAACATATCCAGGAATGGTTGATAAGGCCATGCCTGCTGATGCCACTCTTCAGGAAGAGGTCACTCCTCCAGGCCAGGAAACTCTTCACATACCAATGAAGTGGTTGAGCCAACCACAGATCCAAACTCATCTTCTAGTCAAGAATACCCATAAAGAAACTGTATCCTTTGTTTTCTAATTATTATTTGGTTTCTTCTTGATCATTGAAACATTGGTATAACATCACCACCCACAAGAAAAATAGAAAGGAATAAAGACACTTTATAGCACTATCTTGCGAACTAGTTTTGTAATTCAAACTAACAGGAGCATGAAAGGATCCTGAATTCTTAAGACAATATGATGTTTCCAACTTTTTCCATCTTAGCAATTGAGGCTTTGAGTTTATCAGGATCCTAAGGTTACAGTGCAAACAAAGTCATATCAGAGCATAAAGAGTGCATGGTATGAAGCTATGCAGATTCTAATATCTCAGTGAAGGGAACTCCAAAATATTTTATCTTCTTTTTTGTAATATATTCATTTTTGTATTTTTCTTGTTATTAGTAGGCTTAAACAAAAGGGAACAACTATATGTTATATGAAATATATTTAATGCAACTCAGGTGAGACTCTAAAACCCAAATGGATGTTAAACATCGTAAAATAAAATATGCTAATGGTGGATTCTCTATCATAACTGCATAATTTTTGTTTTTTTAGTGGTTTGATATTAATAATGTTTTTAAAATCATATTGATCTTGAAAAAATTCATGCTCTTTGTAGGTGATTATTATGGGTAAGTGTGATACCATTTATGCTTATTTTAAGAGAAAGAATGATGAGTCTTTTCCCTTGTCTACTCTTAATATTGAATTGTAAAATATTAATACTCATTCTTCAAAGTCTATTCCTAATTTAAGCCTATTGTCACCCAAATTCCTGGTTCTTCTCCTAAGTCAAACAAATTCTGCAAAGGTTGTTGCTCTAGTTCATAATGCCCAGTAGCCGCACAAAACCACTATTGACAGGGCTCGTAATAAAGCTCACAGAAACAAATTTTTCCAAGTAAGGAAAATCATCATAGAGAGGTTCGGATTGAGCCAAATAAGGGGGTAAGCACAGGCATAAGAATCATGATGAAAAAGAAACCTCCTGTCATCCCCAGTGATTGTTTCTTCTTGGAATATCATAGGCTTCCACTTGCCTCTGAAGTATCATAAGATGCAGCATTTCCTTCATAGTTAATGGGTGGATGTTATGGCTATTCTAGAAACAAAACTTGATGATAACTCTATTGTAGAGATTATGCGAAAGAAGTTTAATGATTGGGATTTTACCCACAATTTTTCTATTCACAATACAGGTCATAATTTGGTTATGTGGAAGTCTGACCGGTGGTCCTCTCTATGTTAGAAGTTACAGTTCAATTTTATTCATTATTCTATCAAGTGCAAAGTCTCAGCTAAGCTATTCCAAGTTTCCTTCATCTATGGATTTTATTCTGTGAACACCAGATAACCTATTTGGGACAACCTTATCTTTCTAGGATCTTTCTTGGTTAGTCCTTGGCTTATTTTGGGTGATTTCAATAATGTTCTGTCTCCGCAAGACTGTATCAATGAATCCCACATCTCAGCATATGAGATGCAGGATTTCTGCAACTGTTGCTCTGCCTTGGCCTTTGAGGGGCTGAACAATCATGGCTCTTTTTTCATGAACAAATAGGATGGCTTGTAGTAAATTAGACTATGCGCTTTGCAATCAAAAGTGGTTTAACTTATTCCAACACGTTGCTGTATAAATTTCAAACTTTGAATCCATCTATGATCATGCCTCTATTATTGTGGCCACTAATCTGATTTTCGAGATAGGTAACACACCTTTTAAATATAGTAATGTTATTGCTGACCATGCCTTCTTCTCTGCCAGTGTTTTAGAGCATTGGGATTGTGCTTACAATAGCTGAAAAATATTATTGGTTTGCAAAAAGTTGAAGTCTCTTAAGGGCCCTCTGAAATCTCTTTATAAACATAAGTTTAGCAATATCTCAACCCGTATGGCTCAAGCATAAGCTGATTACAAAAATCAACTCTAATTTCTGCAACAGCATCCATAAGATGCCACCCAATTGGAATTGACGAGTCTCTGCAGAAACCATGTTATCCAGCTTTGGAAAGTCAAAACTAGGTCTTTGGTGGCTCAGCTTGTGAAGAACAGAAATCTTGTGTAGGTAGATAAATGTTCCAAATTCTTCCATGCATTGATAAAGAGAAACAAAATTCAGAGGTTTATTGCTGCTATTTAGAAATCAAATGGTCAGACTTCTATCTCCCAGATGGAAATAGGCAGTGAATTTGTTGAACAATTCAAGGATCTACTGCGTTCTCAATGGCATGTTACTCTTGCGTCCTAAGTTTTTATGACTCTGGTCTCTGTTGGGCCCAATCTCTAAGCAAGATATTTGAAACATTATTGCAGGGATAGACAACAATGAATCTCCCAGTCCTGATGGTTTTAATGCTATTTTTTTCAAAATGACCTGGTCTATCATTGGGGATGATATTTTTGAAGCGATCAATGAATTCCTTTTATCAAGCAAGCTTCTAAGGCAAGTGAGTCATGCTCTTCTTATCGTTATTCCTAAATCTGAAAATGCCTCTTGGGTGAGTCATTACAGTCCAATTGCTTGTTGAAAAATATTATATAAAATCATTTCAAAACTTTTAGCTAATCACATTGCCCCTATTCTGGAGAAGAGTATTGGAGAATCCCAATCTACTTTTTTTAAAGAATAGAAATATTTTCCTTGTCTAAGAGCTTCTTCAAAGGTATGTGCATAAGAGAACATCTCCTAGGTGTTAGTTGAATGTTGATATTCACAAAGATTATAATTCTGTGTCTTGGAAGTTTCACGATTTGGTGCGTAGAGCCATGGGTTTTCTGCTCAATTTTGCTCCTAGATCATGGAATATGTCACTTCCACTTCCTTTTAGTGTGGTTGTGAATGTCTTAATCCATGTCCACTTTAAAGGGCCTCGAGGTTTGAGATAAGGGGATCCCCCTATCCTTATCTTTTTGTTCTTTGCTTGGAATATTTCTCACTGGATCTAAATAGCCTAGAAGATAACATTATTTTCAATTTCCATCCTTCCCCTACTACTGTCCATTTGACTTATATTGCTTTCGCGATGATATTATGCTATTTTCCAAAGGTGACCTTTTATCTGTCACCGCCCTCCATGAAAAGCTTTAGAAATTTTGTGATGTTTCTAGTCTGGACATAGGCACTGAAAAATCTACCATTTACACTGCGGGTATTGAAAACAATGTCCTTACTGAAATGCTTGAGCTCACGGGCTTTAGCACTGGCTTCTTTCCCTTGCGCTATCTGTGTGTTCCGCTTATGTCATCTAGACTAAAAGTTTTCCACTATGCCCCTTTGCTGTCTCAAATTTCTAGGCTTGTTCAGGGTCGGAGGCGCAAGACACTCTCATATGCAGGAAGATTGGAGCTCATTTGAGCTATTATCTATGGTATTGTAAATTTTTGGACGAGAGTTTTTCCTCTTCCAAGTTTTGTTCTTGATCGGATTATCGCTTCTTGCAGAAGTTCCTTGTTGGAAAAAACTGATATGGGCAATAAGAAGCATGTAGTGTCTTAGAATGCAGTTTGCTCCCGCAAAAAAAAAAAAAGGTCGTCTGGGTCTCTTTCACCTCAAATCTTGGAATTAGACTCTTTTCTCTCGTGTCCTATGGGATCTACATTCTAAGAAAGATTCATTGTAGGTTCGTTGGGCACCATCAACAGAATTATTCAAGGGCGGGCAATCTCAGGTCTTATAAGAAAAACTCGTCGCTTGGCATTAGCCACCATTGTCTATTGCACCTGGATGGCTCAAAACTTATGGCTTTTTTAGAATTTTTCCCTTATTGAAAAATATGTAATTGACAAGATTAAATTTCTTATTTCTAGACACTCGCATTTGATGCATTTGTTCTAGTTGGTTCCTGTAGCGGGTATGCCCCGTCTACTTTGTAATGTATTTGGGTTGATACAATTTTACATTTTTCCCAGAAAAAATTTAAAAATAAAATCCTAATTTGAGTTTGGTAAAAGTACAAAACTAAAAAAAAATCCATGTTTTGTAATAATATTTCAACTAGGTGTAGTATCTTTAATTTGGTGGAACAAGTTATAGCCTTTATTTACAACTAGGGGTGTCAATATAGGTTATGACACGTGGGTCGACCCGTACAAAAATTTGTGTTGTGTTGTGTTCGTGTTAGGAAAAATGACACGTAAAAAATTTGTGTCGTGTTCGTGTCGACCCATATTTTTTTAAATTATTATTATTTTTTTTGAACCATCTTTTTAATATTTTTGTCAATTACCGTTTTGACCACTGTTTTGCGTGTTATTTGTGTCGTGTCGTGTCAACCCACAAAAAATCCGTGTCGTGTTAGTACTAATAAAAATTCGTGTCGATGGTATTCGTGTCATGTCAAATTTGTGTCGTATCAAATTCGTATCATGTCAACCCGTTTTGACACCCCTTAATACACTAAAAAAGCATGTATTCAATCATTGATTTATTAATGTAGTTTTTTTTAACAATATACACCATTGATTTATTTAATATAATAAAAACAATATAAAAAATTAAACACAATTTGAAGAATATGACAACACACAATCAAATAATAATGTAAATAAATTTTACACAAAATGAACTAAAATTCTATTGCATTCATGTATCGGGCATAGGCAGACCTATATGGGAGGCTAGTGGGGACCCGGCCCCCTAAAGAAACTATATCATTTGTTTTCTAATTATTATTTGATTTTTTCTTGATCTAATACTGAAAGATTGATATAACATCACCATCCTGCAAGAAAAATATAAAGGAATAAAGACACTTTATAGCACTATCTTGCGAACTAGTTTTGTAATTCAAATTAACAGGAGCATGAAAAGGATTCTAAATTCTTAAGACGGTATGATGTTTCCAACTTTTCCCATATTAGCATTTAAGGCTTTGAGTTTATCAGGATTCAAAGGCTAAAGCATAAAGATAGGAAAAGATAACTTATCATATCATACTTTTATCTCTTGTTTGATGAGTCAATAGGATATGATTAGCTTATCCTATTGTCTTATTATATCATATCCAATACATAATTTTTTATCCTATGGGGGAACTGGGTTATGATTCAATAGGATATGATATCAATATTGAATAGCTAATATATTCTCACGTTACCCAATATATTCTCACACTACCCAATATATTTGTATTTATTGCATTATATTTTTCTTTTCTTTTCTCTTTCTACATAATTTTATCATATTGTTAATCAGGTGCTCATCAAACACATGATATGATATGAGATTATCAACCCCATATCATATCCTACCCTTATCAGTCCCGTATTATATCCTACACTTATCATATCCCTAAGGCTTTGAGTTTATCAGGATTCAAAGGATATAGTGCACAGAGTTATATCTGAGCACAAAAAGTGCATAGTATCAAGCTATGCTAATTCTAATAACATAGTGAAGGGAACTCAAAAATATCTTATCTTCATTTTTGTAATATATTCAATTTTGTAGTAAGATTCTAAAACCCAAATAGACGTTAAACATCCTAAAAGCAAACATATTAATGGTGGATTATTTATCATAATTGCATCATATATATATATATATTAATAATATTTTTAAAATCATACTAGTTATGAAATAATTCATGCTCTTTGCAAATAATTATGGTTTTTAATTCCAGGTGAATTAATGAATGGTGTTATTGTAATTTTATTTATTTTTATATCATATACATTTTACTGAAACACCCTTTTAATTCAAAAATTAAAAATACCCTTCATTAATCAAAATAACATAATTTTGGGGCTAGCTTTACGTGAGTTAAAACTGTTTGAGAAATATTTATCCCTATATATATATATATATATATATATATATATATATATATATATATATATATATAATATTTAATATTTTTAAAATCATGCTGGTTATGAAATAATTCATGCTCTTTGTAAATGATTATCCTAATATTAAATTGTCAAATATATTTTACCAACAAAAAAAAATTGTCAAATATTGATATTCCTTCTTTAAAATCTGCTCTTCATTTTTGCCCCATCACCTAAATTCCTGGGTCCGCCCCTTTCTCCAGGTATGATATCATAAGGAAAGAGGTGGATCAGAAATTGTGCATGTCAACGCAAAATAATGATGGACTTTGAGCCGACCACGGTTTGAAATCTTTCTGTCGAAACGCGCAAGGGTGCTGCTGGAGGCGCTGACAATTCGATATGGTCCTATGGCCGCGCACGCCAATTTCAAGCATAACGAGATACGTCTGATGTGGATATAACTCAGTAGCCCATGCCTCTGTTTAATTCAAACACTGAAGTAATAATAGTGTCTCATGATTAAAAATACGTATGGATATATCATATATCATAAAATCTGCATTTAGATCCTTTTTTTTCTCTAAAAATTTTAAAAAAATTGGAGAAGGAAGAGGGTATGAACTATTAAGTGGTTCATTGAATTTTGTAAAATTATTATATTAGCTCCATTTAATTAATTAATTAATTAATTGCATTATAAATGCTGAGTAGTCGTCATCGTGGCTTGTAATCGTAAGAGGAGGGAAGGGGCAAACATGCATGTAAGATCCATGCCATCGTGAGCTTTTATTGTTGGTGATATATAGCCATGCTCTATGGACCATATACCATAACTTTAAAGGATCAAAACCGATGTAAAGTTGAAGGATCGTGATAATTTTTCAATTACCTTTGGTCTTCGGCGTTCATGTTCCGTGGGAATCGTACAAGGGTAATGTACCATATTTAAACCACTCCAAAAGTCATATAAATCTTGTTCTGGATGGTTCACAACCGATTGGCTCATTAATATAGGCTCAAACCCTCTCATGTCATCCACATCAGCCTTGCTAATCAAAGACTATCAATCATTCTCCCCTTTTGTCCGCATAGGACAGTATCCCCAAGGCAAGACACCAAAATATCTTACCTTGGGTTACTATCTCCCACGGATAACCTACCCACTAAATAGAAGTTTCCGTTCTATATATATATAGCAGCAGTCACTGACACCAACATAGCAGAGACTACATTGCTGCCACCGCAACAATGTCAGGCACCCATGACGCCTCTCAAGGAGAGTTGACCCAGCTCATTCTTCCATGTGAGCATGGCATCTTCTTCCTACATAAATATCCCTCCATCACCTGGCAAGGGGATCCAGTTACTCTGCCATTTTCTCAAAGCCCTCACTATCACACACACACCCAACTTGCGGATTCTGACTTCATACTTGGGACGTCGCCGTTTAACTTGGTCTCTCCCTCTATTTACGAACATGACCTAATGACACAAATAGAGGAAGCGACCTTTGTCCTTTAGCCATTGATTTTTTGGACAACTACACACTCTGAACTTCCCTCTCCTTCCTCCTACTAGAACCTAGCCCTAACAGACACTTCACATGCTCCACCATATACCGCGGTGATTAAAGGCTTGTTTGGGAGTCACTTTTATGAGGGAAATGGAAGGAAGAATAGAGTTTTATTTATATCTTTATTATTTATGAGCTTTAAAAAAATACGAGTAGTGAATTGAGGATTTTTGTAAAATTCTCCAAAACCCTTCACATCCTAAAATTAAAGTCCCCCCAATTTGGGGGTTGAGGGGAAAATATTAGAAATTACTTATCTACACTTAACATTAAAATGTGAAAACTATATAAGTGTGAATCATTTTTTAAATGTGATCCACCACTAGAAAAGTTTCAAATACCGACAAAATTTATCGATGAAAAATATTCTGTCAAAAATAGTGACGTAGTTTTCGACAAAAATCATATTTCGTCGAAAATAGGGACGAAAATTTTTTCTGTCGAAACTAAATATGAAATTAGAGACGGAACAAGATTTGGTCATAATTACTGACACAACTTTTCGACGGTCAAAATTTTTCAACGAAATTTAAATTCCGTCAAAAGTTTCACAAAAAACTATTTTTGTCGAAATTTTGAACGAAAAACATTTTCCTATAAAATTTTTTGATAGAATTCTTTTCTCCATCTATAAGTTTTGATGGAATTTTTTTCAAAATTTTCCACGAAAAACAAATTTCGTTGAAAATTTTCCCACGGATTATGACATGGGTTTTTCTTTTTAAAATTTTCGACCAAAAAATATCCTGTCGAAACTTTTGACAGAATTCTTTTTTATTTCAAAAACTTTCAACCAAATATTTAAGAAATCATTTTTATTAAAACATTTCAATGAAACTAAATTTCAACAAAAAAAATTTTTGTCAAAAAATTCAAAAAAAAAAAAGTCATCAATCAACGTGATACCTCAACCCATTTCATCAATCGACATGACAATTCGATGAATTTTTTTGAGAAAAAACATGACACCAATCCATGTGGAAACCCATGTCATCAGTTTGCGTGAAAAAAAAATTCATCGAAAATTTCATGAGAAATTTTTGTGTTGAAAATTTCGAAGCAAATATATTTACATAAAAAATTTTGATGGATAAAAAACTTTTTCTCCTTACGACGAAGTGTACTGTGACGAAAAAATTCGGTTGAGAAAATATTTTTCTACCAAATTTTTGTTGTTTGTAACGAAAAATTTCCATAAAAAATATGATGGTTTTTGGTAGTGTGAAAAGTACATAAATAATTTTTTTAGAAATTTTAAATTTAATTTTATTTGTAAAGTGTAATAAGGGAGGTTATATTTACCACTATATTTTTGGAATTAATAATTAATTAATAAGTGTGAACTAACAAATTATAACCGTTAGATTTCAGAAATCTAACGATTATAATTTGTTGGTTCACACTTATTAATTAATTATTAATTCCAGTGGTAACTATAACCTATTCCAAGTATAATAATTATATTAGTTTTTAAAGAAAAGATAAAATGATAAAAATATCTCATTAACCTATCCAATTATAATAATTATATTATTTTTTACTTCAAAAAAGGTAAAATGATAAAAATACCTTTTATTTCCCTTCTCTCCCTTCCTTCTCCTTTGATCTAGAATAATATTAATCCAGCATGGGCTACATGGGCTCCTGGTAGTTTACTAGATAAATTGATAAGTCCGGCATTCCCCGCCCACCAAGCGAAACCGGTAGTTTCTTATCTTCCTTTCCTTTCTCTCCAAACTCCCGAAAAAAGCCTAAAGCTCTTTTGCACCCAAACTAACCAAGCAGAGGTTTGATTTTCCATAACAGTGACTCCATCCCGGTTTATACAACGGATCTCATCTTCCTTCATGGGTTGAACGGATACAATACACGCTCTCCAGTACACAATGCAAATAAATGAACTTCTCCTTGGCGTTGACATTGAGAATAAATGGATATGAAATTCATTGGTTAAATCATAATATATTTGTTATATTTTCGCCAACAATCTCTACAGTCACAGGGTACCAAATGGGTTTTCCCCTTGTCGTGTATACAAGTTTCTTCACATGCCCTACACAAAGCCCTAAAATGGCTTCTAGATGACTTGTTTACAAAGAGAAAACCCAAGCTGAGGATAAAAAAGCCCAATTAACAAGTCTTTTGCTAGTTACAAACTCACAATACGAGTTGGATTCTAGTAAGCTAAAAACCCAAAACACCGTAAGTGGTAGGCATTCATGTGATTATTAGCCTTCAGAATCAATAAACACTCAATGACATTCGATGGGGTACAACCGTACAACATCTACATCGCTGTTAACTGTACTATTAATCAAATAAGAACGATTATCTGTTCAAATTTTGGAGAGTAGCATATAATATTCTCCCATTCGCACTTGTTGAATAATTTATCATTCTAGACGAGATATTGAACAAATGAAAATTGAGTATAAATTTGGAATAAAGAAAGAGTGAACGACGTACTTGGCTCCTGTTTATTCATTTTAAAAGATAAAGTGAACTAATAGCCATCGATGAAAACAATCAAGAGTTGAAGTTTTATTAAAGGATTTTATATTTATCATGTTAATTGAGAATTGAAATATCATGTTATAGAAATAAAAAGTATATGGAACCCATGTGTTAGAAAAAAATAGATGTAGGACCCATATCAGCACGAAAATCGAAGGATGTGTAAAAAAATTTAAATTCTCATATTAAATGAGAAATATAAAACCCTTTATTAGATTGTAAAAGCATGGATAACATAGAAAGGATTTGTTTAAATCTCTACAATTGATATTTTTTTATAAATTAATATCAATAGTCCATTCTATTATAAAAAGTGAATTTATGAGTCTCGATTTCTAAAGCATGAAGCCGTATATTTACAAAGGATAAAAATGTGTATCATTTAAAAGGATGTAACGTTATGTCATTTTAAGAGAGAGAAAGAGATAAATATAGGATGAAAGAGAGATTTGACAAAAATAAATAAATAAAGATGTTGATCCCACATCTTTGTAAGAGTGAAAAAATATAAGTTGTGTCAATTAAAAAGATATACACTTTTCCCATTTACAAATAAGCTGGGATACACTAATTGAATATCTCTCACCTGCACATTGAGTAACTGAAGAAATTATACAGTAAATTGATAAATTCTACCTAGCATATTTAAATGGTAAAAAATTTCTCAACAAATTAATAGCCACAAATAAACACAAGTTCTCCATTTAGATTAGGTTATTTTTGTGTTAAAAGAGAACTTGCAATCAAAATCTGATTGAAAGAAACTTTTAAGAAAAATTATTTCTTCTCTAAAATTTAATCAACACTAAACATGCAGTCCATACTAGAAATCAGCAATGTTCACCGAGGACGACAAAAAAATAAATAAATATTAACATTACCAATCAAGCCACCATACAAGCAAACTTGACAAACATCTAAGGTTCCTAATGGCTGTACAAGAACACATATAAAATCAAAACTAGTTAAGAATAGCCTAAAAAAACACTCAAGTTGAGAGGGAAAGAATCTTCAAAATTTCCACATCATCTTTCCTGCTGAGCTGCATCAATACAATAGTTGGAAAACAATCAGATTACTGCACTTTTGATATGATTATATCACCAAGAACACAAAAAAAATTTCCTTCAATTACACAGTTGAGGAAAAAAATCAAATAAATTACGCACTTGCATAGTGAGACCCAGATGCACTTCCTTCACTAGTGTCAAAGTTTATGGGATACTGAACTGAAATCAAACCTTCGTCTGCTGCAACCGCTGCCTCAGGCGAAGCCATTGACCCAACAGCAGCACTACTTGCAGATCTGATTCCTGCAAGCAAAGTCTAGCAACATGAGTGTTTCACAAAGAACAGACTTCCAAATGAGAGTTTGATGCTCATTAGAAGCCAGATACACCTTAGAGTTTGAAGATGAAGCGAAATTTCTTTGCTGAAAAACATCATTAAAGTAAGATATATTTTACATGATAAACACGTATTTAATGAAAGCCGATTTTAACATGTCTATATATACTTACAGTTGCATTAACAAAGTTGTAAAAGCACAGAATAGTATTATTATGCAGCAACTCTAGGCCCTTCCAGGGCAGAAAGGCAGTAACCACATCAAGAGGTTTTAAACACTGGGGCATTTTCCAGCACATTGAAAGAACATCAATAAATCCTTGGCTCCAAAAGTAGGTTTACAATGTCTCAAGATGTTCAATCAAGATTCAAGAAGGTAGGTCAATGTAATTCCCCATCATATATACTCATAGGAGGATATAGTTTCCTTGTAACATAAAGCATATTCAATGCCACAAAATCCACCATTATAATGGGAAATGATAATTTAGTATCAGGGTACATCCTCAAAGCCGTAAAGCTATATCTAAATTCATAGCCAGATTTGAGTGGATTGTGACCATGAAATACATATATTAAATCAGAGATGAGACTGATCTCACAAATACATGCATTAAATAAAATACAACTCATAAGTTTTGTCAAATCAGTATACATATTTGATTCCAAGATAGAGCTTGTTATTTGTTTCCATGATGAAAGAGTGGTAAAAGTAAATCAGACCCTAGGAATTAGGATGTGCCCTATAATATCCTGGTGATGATGAAGTTACACAGTACACTCCATTTAACAAGTTTTTGTCTCAGTTAAGATAGACCTTAGGTGTAAGAGTCAGAAAAAATGGTCATGCCTTAAATATATATATTGAGTAGTAGAACAAAATCAACGAATTACTTAACAACAGAATGCTTGGACACATTACAACTTACCATAAGGGATAAATATGAGAAAAGAACACAGGAAAAAAGTGGGAATAAAGTAAATCAAGTTTCAAGTTTGGGCCATTAATATATACGTTACACTAGTCCCAGTTGCAATGCAAATGAACCCAAGCCAATGTACCAATATAGGCAGCTCTATGTTCCAGATTTATGTACAAAATCAAAAGAATAAATGCTTGTTTTAGTATTTATAGGGAGACAACTTAGCTGTTCTGTTCAAGTTTGCAAGGCTACATATATATGGCACAGCACCAATTTGAGATGTAAAGATATGTAGTACCAGTAAACAAAAAGTGCGTGTTTGGATTATCTTATTTAATGTGAAAAAAGAACTGCTTATAATCAAAATAAAATAAAATACTAAAAATTAATCAAAACCAATTACAGCATATGGAAGACAAACGCAACAAAAGAACTCCTTACCGTGGAATATTATGACAAAGAAGAAGAAAATAGTTATGACCATGGCAGAAAGACTGGTAAATGATGATGATGATGATGACGACGACGACTTGTTTGCTTTCATCTTTCTTACTGCTTTCATTTTCTTAATCCTTGCACGCTTCCTCAAGGCAAGCTCAGCAAGTTCCTTCACAAACTTCTGATCACCAGCATCTAGTGATGGACCTTTAGGAGGAAGGGGTGGCTTTGGAGGCTTCCTTGGGTTAGTGGGTTTAGTCTTCTGTTTTGTATGATTACCATTTACATGAGACAATTGTTCTGGGACATGTTCCAAACCCTTGTCCACCAACAATTCTAAATTATTTTCATCCGAAGCCCCAACATCACCAGATTTTGCTGAATAACTACATGACTCAATCCCACTTTTACTTTTACCCTTATCTGATCCATCAAAATTTAGAATCCCATTCCACGCCCAATTAAAAGAACTCTTCGATTCTCTCTCATTGCTTGAATCCTCTTCGCTAGTACTCCCACCACTTTCAAGGTCAAATTCAACGTCTTTCTCTCTCGGAATAGTATGGCCCATCTGATGTAAATCAATTTCACCAACAAAGGAGTTTCAATTTTAAAAACCCAGCTCCCAATCACGCAAAAGATGAAATTTTCAATGGTTAAAAGCTTAAACAGATTACTCGAAAGCAATGAATTCAAATAGATGAAATTAAAATAAAAATAAATAGCGAATCGAGATTGAATAAGAAGAATTTGAAGGAGGAGGTGGTACCTTAAGTCAGAGGGTAGAACCCTAGAATCGATGGTACGCTAGAAACATTCTTAACTAGGAATCTGTCGATGCCCGCAGGCGCACACATACACAAGCAAGACATTAATTAAAAACAAATAATAAAAATAACAATTTAAGAATTTAAGAATTTTCTCTTTTAATAATGGCCAATGGTTTTTCTCTTTCCTTTATTATTTATTTGTTTTCTTTTTAAAATATTTTTAATGAAGGTGAACATCAATGGTTGAAACTTGAAAGGTGTTTTCTTTGGAATAAGAGTCAACAGACTCACTCTGCCTTCCCAATTCCAAGTTCCACCAGAAGACGGCAACGGCTATTTCCCGATTGTATCAATTAACATTATCCATTACGAGTCAATAATGTTTAATTGCTCAATAATTTCCTTCTTCATAAATTAAAAAGAGAAAAATTATAATCATATCTTAATCGTTAATTTCTGTTAATTAATGATTATTATTTATTGTAAATTAATAATTAATGAATGAATTTGATTTGCAAAAATAATAACCGTTGATAGACAGAAATTAATGTTTATAATATAGTTGTAAGAAATTATAAACAAAAATAGGTCGTACTCGAATAAAAACTAGTTAATACATGTAGATAAAAAAATTACTCATAAATCATATAATGTCATCATTGTTTGATTACATACATGTATGCAAAAAAAAAATTAAATATTATTATTCAAATAAGAAATTAAAAAATATATATAATAGTTTGGAATCAATTTATGGATCTATAGCAACGAGTCGCACCCAAAATTAAGCTGGATTGGTAGCACCCTGATTTAGGAGCAACGGGTTCTTGGTCGTGCTCCATTTTGGGAGCGAGTGCGCGACCTAGCACCTCTATAAATACCCTCATTTCATTTTTTTTTTTCACTTCACTCCTCCTTTCTAAGTTTTTGTTTCGACTTCATTATAGATTTCTTGTTTAGTTCTCTTTAAGTTTTTGGTGCAGCGAAACTCTATCAGTCAAGTAAGTCTTAATATCTACTTTTTTTTCTTTTTAAATTATAGCAATAAATATGTTATACTAGTAACTTAGGAAATTGTTAACGACTTATTATATGAATAGTGACTTAGGATATACTTTATGCAACATGATTTGTGACTTATAACATGCTTAGTGGCTTGGAACATGGTCAGTGACTTAGGACAATTAGGTGTGTATGAAAATTATTTTGTTTCCTGCCACTGTTTCTGAAAAGAAACAATTCTTTTCTATTTCTGTACCTTGGAACAGTTTCTGAGAAAAAAATGTGTTTGATAACATGTTCTATTTCTATTCCGAGAAAGAGAATTGTGTTTGATAACAAAACAATAATATAATACAAAAATTTCTATTGAACATAAAAAAATTCAGATCATCACTTTCCTTTTTATGTGGTGGTGGTGGCTGCAGTGGTTACAACAGTTTCTGAGAAAGAAAAAAAACGTGTTTGATAACATGTTCTATTTTTATTCCGAGAATGAGAATTGTGTTTGATAACACAACAATAATATAATACAAAAATTTCTATTGAACATAAAAAAATTCAGATCATCACTTTCCTTTTTATGTGGTGGTGGTGGCTGCAATGGTTACAACAACGGTGGTGGTAATGATGGCGATGATGGTGGAGGTGACAACAGTGGCTGGGACGATGGTGGTGGTGGTAATGGTGGCGTGGTACTGACGACAATAATGGTGGTGGTGGTGGTGGCATTGTGTTGGTGGTGACAGTAGTGGCTGCTGCGGCGGCGGTGGTAATGGTGGCGATGGTGGTGGTGGTGATAGCAGTAGTTGCAACGACGGTGGTGGTGGTGACAATGGTGGTGGTGACAATAACAGTGACTGCGACAGTGGTGATGGGGGCGGTGGTGGCAGTGGTTGCGACAATGATAGTGGAGGTTGATGGCGGCAGTGGTAGTGGCGTGGTGATGGTGATCACATGGTGGTGGTGGTGGTGACGCTAGTGGCTGTGAGTTGCAGCGATGGTAGTGGAAGTGGTGGTTGGGGATGGTGGTGATGGTGGTGGTGGTGGTGGTGGTGACGATGGCAATGATGATGGTGGTGGTGGTCGTGTCGGGATGATGGAAGTGGTGGTGATGATGGTAGAGGTGGAGAGTGATTAAGAAAGACAAATGTTTCTCATTTTGTACCCGAAAACAAAAAAATGAAATTTTTTTAATTCTTTTTTCTATTCACCAGCACAAAAATTAAACCAATTCATCCCGGGAACAAAAAAATAAATCAGTTTTACCAAACGAGATTTTATCCATTTCTGTTCCCGGGAACAGAAATTAAAAAAAAATTGATTCAGAGAAGGTTGTCATGCACACCCTATGCATAGGAAATTTTACTCATACTTAATAAATTATATTATGCATAGATACTTTTAATATGCCTATTAATTTTGATCTTAGTCTAATTTATTTTGTGTAGTGACTTAGGACATACACAAAAAATTTATTATGCTTAGTGATTTGCATTAAAATTAATAAAAATTTTATTTGCAATTTAATATTTTTGAAATGTTGTATTATACATTTAAATTATTTGAAATTAAATAAATTATAATAATTATTTATGAATTTTCATAGTATATTATTATGGCTGAGTCGTCTTCATCCGAGTCTCCTCGGTCTTTATTTGAGCATGAGCATGAGCTTGAGCCTACTGATCCCACCACACATGTTCTTCATGGACCATACATTTGGGACGTACTCAGGAGGCGCAAACAGCGCACTCACGTTTCACAGGCTTGTAAAGAAAAATAATGGCTAAACAAAAACATAAGATGAGAGGTGAATTGTGTGTAACTTTTTTCACAAGGAACAATCAAATACAACACCCATTTTCAAGAAAACATGTAAGAACAAATTCAATCTGAAAACAATCAATTCCCAACCCTTATATAGAATAAAAACAACATAGATAATGATTGAAAATGAGTTGTATGCAGTGAATATTAAAAGGATAGGGAAAAGAGAAGAAAACACCAAGATTTATCCTGATTCACTCTCAAACTACCGAGAGCTACATCCAGGCTGATGACGATCTATTCCACTTTGTTCAAGCTTCGAACCAGTGTTTGAAAAATCAATTTACAAGAGAAATTTTACAAGACGAACACCTTCAGGTTCACTCCAATTGCACAAAACGAATTTACAGCAATCCAATCTTTCAAAATAGATATAGGGCAGCCTCCCCACGTTCAGAATTACAAAGAATATCATAAAAATATTAAGAAACAAGAGAGATATTGAGCTTTTTCTCAAGAGTATGCAAATAGAGCCTAAATGGGGTTAATCCTTGATTGTTCTTGTTATGGTGTTTTTCAATGTTAATTCTCGTTCAGAACCCCTAAGAAGTGTTATATAGGTGCCAAATTGAGTTACTATCCGTTTATAGCCGTTGGACATCTAATTATATGGATAACTTCAAGTTTAAGGCACTTAAAATAAAAAGTAATCATTTTCTCCACGATAAGTAATCAATTACTTCTTCAAAGCAATCAAGTAATTGATTACTGTTCATCAGGTAATCGATTACTTCTTCAATGTACCCGTGTAATCGATTATTTCTTGTAGTAATCAAATGCTACATAACTTATTTGCATTTTCACTTACAAATTTTGGTTCTAAGTGATACTTAATGACCTCTAAATAATTGATAATCACTTCTAATACATGTATAAATATGTGTTATATCAATCTAATAACTTTTCATGTGTGTGTGATCTTGTATGCATAATCCAACTATGCATGTCCATTATGCATGAGTTTATGACTTCTAAATGTAGTGCTCAAGTTAAAGCTCAATAAACTTATTCTTTAAGTTTTTAAGACTCTAAAAACTTATTACAAATAGTAATATAGTATACACATGAGTCTTCATTTGTCTTCACACTTTAAGCCTTGTAGTGCCTTTTATAGCTTGAATCCCTCGACTTTAAGTTTGACTTTGTACATTTGAGTATTCCTTATATATTTTCACTTCATCCTAGTCTTCTAATGTCATTTATGACTTGTTTCCATGCCTTCCATTGTGTGCCTCCATGTTGAGCTTGTTGGTGCTTTGTTAGTGTTTTGTTATCATCAAAACTTCAAGTACAAGGTCTTGGTGACCTATGATTCAATAAGCCTGAATTAGCACATGCTTCTACATTGCAAGGGTGTTGGTTTATCATAGATTAATATAAGAATAAACCTTCTTTCTTAACTTCAATACAATAAATGTCTTTGAAATTCCATTGATGATGTTAGTTAGTTTTAGAACCTTTGGTATGACAATGGCAATCTTTGTGAAACAACTAAGCTAATAGAGATTTCTGAAATTAATTTGACAATAATTTATGCATTTTAGCCATGTTGATTGCTTTCATTGGACATCAGCTACACAGTTATCATTATGAACATTGTATAATATCAAAAAATACATATGTTGAACATTATCTCATTGCATTTCAACAGTGGTCATTCCATTACATTACATTTCAACAACAATAAACTAGGTACACTTTTCCTCGTTCTAACCTACTTCCAACATAAATACATACAATGAACACAACAATAATCGTAGCAGCTAATACCCTAGTACACCTACCCAGTAGGAAACACTGTCACTTCAAAAATCTCGACGTGTCGTGTCCGACACTTTTCGACACTCTTGAACACTCTGACACTCCCTGACACTCCAACACACGTTATAGAAATTCAAAAAAAGGTTTAAAGGTTACATTGCGTTAAGTTTTTAGTTCCAAATATTAGATTCGTTGGATTACGATTACTATTTTATTGAGTTTAATATAATTATTTGGCATTTCTTATGTGTTTTTTGCAAAATTTATGAATATTATAAGTTTAGATTCAATTTTTTATTAAATTATTGAATATTAAATATAATATACACCACATAAATTAAAAATATTATTTAATATCAAAACGTGTCCTAACGTGTCGAAATCTAACATTTTTTAGAATTAACGTGTCGGAGTGTCATGTCGTATCGTGTCACGTGTCCCGTGTCAGTATCGGTGCTACATAGCCTACCCACATGCCTAATTTCCTTCTTCACCTTATCAAACTCTGCAACCATCTTTATTGATAGCTCATTAATATTTATTTGTTGCTCATTCACCTAAACTTGCAATTGATCATTTAGTTTTATGTCCACATAATTCAACTTGAATTCCATTTCAGCTACATTCAGCTCCAACTTATTAATTCTACCTTCTTTCAACTCCATCATATCATTTGTAGCATTATCCACCCATCTAAAAAAAATAATAGTATGACTTCTCCTCCTACCAGCAAATGAAACCAAACTCAAAATAACATTCAACTTAAATAAAAATGAATTAAAAAAATGTGAAAACTAGATCATGTTTATAATTCTCTATAAATTGCTCACCTTGAAACTGAGGCACCCAAAGAATGCTCTGTTTGGATTTTTCTGAGTTTTGAAGGTGCACCGCTTGGCCTCATGAATTGACACTTTGGAGCAGTAGTCCTTCTTTGGCTTCTAGCCCCAATTGAACTGCTTCCACTTGAGCCCCCATCCCAGAAGAAATATTCATCTTCTCACCCTAAATTACAAAGTACAGACAACAATACATAAACCCTAAATTACAAAATATAAGCAATGATTCTCTCCCTTTTACAAAGAACCCAACGACGATTCTCTCCAAATTACAAAATACAAGTATGGAGTAAGGAGAAGGTTGGAGTAGCCACAAGGTTGCTTACGACGTCATTTTATCTCCTACGTGGAATATGACTCGGTCAGTTAACGTTTCACGTGAGCAACATTACTAACGTCATTCAAGCTTCACTTACAAAAGGACTAACGTGGGTCTACTTTAAATTTTAGAGGGACCACTAGTCGACTTTTTTAAAGGGATTAAATTGGGTCCCTATTTGTTAAGGACCCAAAAGGGATTTTACTCTTTTTTTAATTTTGACTGAATTTTTTGAATTTTTTTTATCAATTACCATTTTGACCCATAATTTGCGTGTCATTCGTGTCGTGTCCTATCAAACTGTAAAAAATTCGTGTCATGTTTATTTTGTGTATATTCATATCGTGTCAAATTCGTATATGTACCCATTTTGACTTAGACTAATCCAGAGTGTAATTTAAAACCAAATTGAAAGTGTGCGAATATTTATGGAGTGTGATTACACAATGGGATTTGTCCGTATGTAATAAGCAAAAAGTTTGTAAATAAATCGCAGCATATTTCGCATTTGTTTAGGAAAATATTAAAAATCCTCTCAAGAAAATAAAAAATAAAAAATATTTCTCCATTTCTCTGTGCCGATGTTTACTTACTGTTTCTTCATTTTCTTATTAGTTTCAACTTAGCTCTAGGGCGTGTCCGTGTTTGGGAATCGCAAAGCCCAACCCAATCGAATAGTCTATTTCACTGGGGATCCTCCCAACAACCAAAGAATTCAAGTCAACCACGAGAAGGGGTTCGCGAAGGCAACTTCTCCAGGTACAAGCAAATTCAAACACTAAACAATAATATTTGCAATTTTGTTAATGGACATAGCAATTATCGGAATTCTATTCGCGTTCTAACTAATCTGTGCCTTTTTCTCTCCAGAATGCAAATTTTGCTTACTCTTTTCTAGAACACTTGTTAGGTTCGTTATGTTTCTTCATCTTTTTACTATTTTTGGTCCCACATTATTCCACTTCCACAAGTTGCCTTGCCATCCATTCAAGCTCCGATTCTGTCTTCTTAACCATTTGTTACTGAGTTGCAGAGATAGTGGCGTGACATTCAACATATTCTTCAACTTAAAATATAGAGCAGCTACTAAGTTCACTGGTTAGTGGTTAATAGGATACACAGCAATCAATCATCATTTACATGTCTTTGTTTCAAAGAAATCAATGACATAGTTGAGTTGATTTTTTTACTTATATATGTTCATTTTTCAGTCATAACAGCTTTAGTTTCTTCAAATCATATTTATTGTGTCTCCTGATTTTTTGTTTTTTTTTTCCTTTTTGAATGTGATAACTTAGATCACTTGTAAAGCCTTGAATAATTAAAATTTGAACTCATAATTGAGGACCACTTTGGACTAACAACATTGAAAACGTTTTAAGGGACTTATCTAATTTGACAAGATACTAGTTGTGTTCAGTAGTCTCAGTTTGATGTTTTTTTCCTTCTGTCTGCTCAGACTGGAAGCAATTCTCATAATGTTTCTTGCAGTTTCTTATTTGATATGCCTACAAGTTCTCAAGCAGAAGCTCCTTTAGAGTGTAACCGGAGGAATGAACACACCTGCCCTAACAGTTATTAGTACTGCCACAGCTGTGCCACTTGTGAAAGCAGAGTCTTGTTTTAACCCTTTTGATCTTGTTTATTCGGGGTTTCTTTAACATTGTTTTTGATGGTTACTCTGATAGTTGGTGCAGTAGGAGAAGCCCGAGGAGCATGCCTAGTCTGATGTAGAGGAAATAATCATAGAAGTAGCAGCAAGAGCACAAGGATTATAGTTATCTTCTGTTCTTCACTCATATTTGTTGTCATCTTTCTCTCAAGAAGATGCTAGAAGACGACAGGTACATTCTCAAATGTATCTCTTCCATTAACAACTAAGTCAAAATATAAAAAATCAATCCTTCTTACCCTCCTAGATCTTCATTTCTTTCTAATTAATTCATTAATGTTTTCGAAACTGTTGTGTGTTCCCTTTGAATTTTATCAGGCTCTAATTCTGATTTTTCATAGAAAAACATAGTTGTTTTACCTGCATTGAGATCCAACATATGGTATAATCTCTTCTTTATTTTGTACAAATATGATAGTCTTCCTGGATTTTGTGATGGCATATTCCTATTTGTTGTAGTAATTCTAATTTAGGGATCTTCATAAGAGTTTGCGAGTGAAACCAAAAGAGGGTTTATTTGGATCTCTCAAAATGGGTTTGGCTCAACCTACAAAATAGGTGGGTTGGGTTGCAAAAATAATTGAATCACCAGACCCTGGGTCACGTCGAATTTGCTCACATAATCTGTGGGTAATCCAGGTTTGAGCCGGGACAGCCCCCTTTTTTGGCATCTATCTATGTTCTGAGTCTATGTCATGGCATATTTCCCCTCTGCCATCGTGAGTAAGTTCAGATTATCAAAGAAGAGATAAAACCTCCCTTGGCCAGTGCCATAACCTAGACTGTCTGGATGAGCAACCACCTCCGTGAATCTATCTCACGAGCAATTTTTCAGGCTCATTTTGAAAGCTGTAGGTTTGTTTTGTTGACGTTGTATACTACTGTAGTCCCCTTGGTTTTTCAGTATATCACATACAAAACCATTAGTGATTCCCTTTCTCACTTTTTTTTAATCAGAGTAGCTAATTAAATTCTAGTTTCTTCCTCTTAATTCTCTTGGGTCTTTTGTGCTTGTTGCCATTTGGGCATTGGGGATGGTAGTCTCTTGTCATTTCTTGCAGATGCTAAGTTTTTGCTTCTTGAAGCTTGCTTAAAATATAAACATAGTCATACTGTGACACAATTTTTTTTTAAAAGAAATACTAATTTACTTCTTAGTTAATAAAGTGTTCTGTGTTTGTTGCTTAACTTCCTGTGGCCATGTTCTGCTACGTCATTTAACATGCTGTAATTATGCAGGAAACAAATCATGTTCATGGGCTGTCAGATTGTTTGACAGGTTTGATATTATTGTTATTGTTGATCTCCTGAAATCGCAAATTGTCGACAATTATTATCATTAAAAGACCTTCTAAATTGCTACGGAGTTAATCTTGTATTTGAGGTTCTTTATTTGATTGCTTCACTTCTTTATTGTGAACTGATAGGTTCTTTATTCGAGTCCAAACAAAACTCCTAGTATCTATCTGCAAGTGAGAGAAAAACTCAAATCTTGTTCACTTTCAACTATGATTTACAATGCTATTATTCTACTATTTATACAGCGATTCTCACAAACCAATTCTAAATGATGAATAAATATAACTAACTTGATAATTAACTCTTCTAATGTACTAATCTAGATTGGTGTATTCTATATATATACCCTTATTCGCATCATAAGCTATTACTAATCTGTAACTACGGAGATTTGTTGCATTTCTATTCTCATAATAGGAAGTGCACTTGAAAAGGATATATTCTGGGTAATTTCTTTCAGTTTGAGATTTAGACAACCAATTAGTGGGCTAAAATTTTCCTTATTAAAACAGTTGGAACTTGTGGAAATAGGATAATTTCTGGTGATTGTAAGAGGGGGGTTATTGCTGCAGTAGATTCATGTTTCCATGTAGGGCCATAATTCATGCTCGGCTTGTCAATCAATGATCCCTTTGGATTTTTTTTCCCGTACTTGCATCAATTGTGGGTGAGAGTCTGAGAGAGAGGAATGAGAAACTGAATTAATTCTGAAAGGCATGATAAGAAATGTGGCTCCACTGCGGCTATAGGCACCACAAATTTTAGATTCGTTGTCTGCTTGGTGTACGCTTAAAATTTTAACACGCGGACAATTATTATCTATATTGTAGTTGTATTTTAACAGATATGGCGTTTTCAGTTCGAGGAATGCAACGTTATAAACGGTGACAAAATATCCGTCACATGCTTTCGTGTTACTTTTCAGTGTCTAAATTTGATTGATCGCTGAGGTTCTCGTGTTCTTTTCTAATATCTAGAAACTAGATACGAAAAGGATCAATGATTGTTTTCCCCTTTTTAATCCAAGTTTGATATATTGCTTGGTTAAACGAATCAGCAGGGTCGTAACGCATGACATTTATTTATATATGGAGGGAAAGAATAGAAGAATATACGCAATTTGATAGGTCATTTTGGCTTTGGAAGAAAAGATCGGGGTTACTGATTATTCCCCGTTTTATGCTGAACAAGTGAAGGATTTTAATTCGGTGCAATGTATTTGGCATTTGCCGTTAAAGAGAAAGAAAACGAAAGCGTATCAAAGAAAGAGAGGAGGCCCCAGCGGTTCCTTGGCGATGGCGTGTCGTACATAACCTCTCAGAATGTGTTGGCCTATGCCTATCCGTGAACGGCTATCAAACCTCAATTATTCTTGCCGATGAGTCTCAACTGCTCAATAAAACAAAACTTGAAAACAAGCACGGGTTGTCTTGATGCCTTAATAAATAAAGCTAACATGTGTCGTTATCAAGATCTATTCCATTATAGTGACCATATCACACTTTATATGCTTAGCTTGTATAAATTTTTCTCCTTTTGTTTTTGTTCCTTTTTAATTCCCCCACTCTCCATCACTCTTCAATCCATGAATGGATCACATCGCGTGCAGGATACAGAGAAGCATTTACTCATCCAGCTCAAAGTGGATCAGAGTGGTTGAATCACTGTTACTATTTATAACCTCGAGCTCATATTGGGATTGGACTTTCACCACCATATCCCCCTAATTTAAGAAAAAAACATTTAACTATAGATAGTTTTTGGTCGATTATTTCCCGGGATAAAACAAAGTGAGCTTCCACACCAATTGTTCTCGTTTAAAAGCCTTAACCTAACAATCTTCACTGCTGTACATATGTGAAATCAATGCACATTCCTTCATCAAAAAGAAACAAAAATACAAGACAAACGAGGAGTCAGAATCAGAAGATTAAAGAGGACAGAAGTCTATTTACTATTCTTTTATCATGTCCACACACAACCCAACCCACCAACCGAAAACTTTGTTCCTTTTTTGTATTTGGATCCACACTGTTAAAACAAATATTGAAGCAGAACAACCAGTCAGTGACATGACTGAGGAAGTAGTAACTGCATTCGATCACAATCCATCATGTTACAGTAATAATCATGACGAGGCTATGTGCAAAAAAGATAAAGTAGGTTTTACAAGTATGATCATGATCCCTAATAACACCATCTGTCAGAGTCATCAGAAAGAAAAATTACATGTACCAGTACTGGAGTTCTCACCTAAGTTTAACAGCAAAAAAAAAAAAAGTCAGCAAAAAATAAATCACATAGAAGCAGTAATAGAGTTATCATCTTTCATCATCTACTCTTCTTTCAACATATGTGAAGGAACAACATCTTGAAGAAGCCCATGATCCCTTAGAAATGCAGTCGTCTCAGGATTAAAAAGCCTTCTCTCTTGAGTAAAAGCACCGTTCTTTGAAGATGAAGAATCGTTGTAAGGGAAACCCAAAGAGGACAATGTGTTGACAATGAGTTGTTGTTGTTGTTGATGATGGTGGTGCTGATATTGGGACAAGTAGTTTCCAGGCAAAACTGAACCAAAGTTGGTGGCGGAGACACCAGGTGGTAGTGGAGCTCCGGTGAAGCCTGAGCGTGGCATAACTGGGCTTGGATGTATATGTTGGCCTTCATAGGTTGTCACCACAACGCTTGGATCAGTAAAAGATCGTTCCACGCGTTTCTTTACATTACATGAAGCACTGGTGCAACGATAATAGCTCCTACATATATATATATATACATACACACACATATAATGTTAAGAGCATTTATTTATTTATTGGGGTATAAACTAATTAAAGCAAGAGAAGAAAAAGAAATGAAGGAAGGAGTCTTCTTGAGTTAAGATTATACCTTGGGAAGGGGCTGTTTTTCACAGCCTTCTGACCGTACTTTCTCCATCTGTACCCATCTTCCAGATGATCGACCTCGCTTTTGGTCATGAACGCGAATCTCGGTTCTTTCTGTCTCTTCTGATTTGTCTTCTTGGCCTTCAACCTAAACCCAATAAGAACCAGATCCCAGAAACCATCAAATCTTAGAACGTTCCTAGCTTACATTTAACCACATGTATTATATAAACAAAACAAAACAAAACAAAAAGCAAGTCCATCATCTTATTTGTTTATCTAATTAATTGGATATATTGTGAGATTAAAGCAAAAGTAGATACACAAAAAACACGTATACTTTATATCAGGCCACCCAACTTACGTTCTTCACATCCCAGAAACCATTCACTTGTGAAGTTAACTTTTGAAAAAATGAATTTTAACAGACACCCAAAAAGATTAAATAACTGCAAAAAATAAAAACAACCCACATCCTTATCCTCTCTTCCAAAAAAAAGAAGAAAAAAAAAGAGGATTTTCAGTAAGGAAACAAAAAGAGAGACAAATAAAAATAAAAAAAACCCACAGTTTCTTGGTCTTATTTTGTTGTCCTTCTTCTTCTGGTTGGTGTAGAGTCTTATTCTGTTCATCAGTGACTGCCTCGCTGGACGCTGATGAAATCGAAGAAGAGTTAGGAGTGGGAGGTTGCTGGTTCAAGACCTCAGAACACTCTTTCCCAGCATCAGAAGGAACCTTAACTGTAGAGTGATGAGGCACGGACATAGTTGATAGTTGAGGTAAATCAAGCAGAGGATTACAGTCCTGCACCCCTAGTAACTCCATAAACCCTAAAGAGTTCTTTTCCACCTCAGAGAAATGATCAAACACGCTCGAGTATGGATAACCGTTTGAATTATAACCAGGGAAGGAAGAGGACCCGACAGCATCATCCTCCATCTTCACAACCATGTCCTTCTTCTCCATATGCCTATGGCTATATCTGATCTCTCTCAAATGCTCAAATGCTCAAATCCAAACCCTTCATTTCTCAGCACACGCAAACTCAAACCTCGTACACTTGAGGTAGTAAGAGGATGAGAAATATAGGGTTGATCTGGTTTATAGATAGTGTGTGTGAGAGAAAGAGAGAGAGAGAGAGAGAATGAGAGAGATTTTGTGAAGGTGTTTTGGATTTACAAGAAAGTGAAAAGCTGTGTGGAAGGAACAAAGGCAGTAATGAAGGCAAGACTTGACCGGCAATTGTAGGTCATCAGCTGGTACAGACAACGTTGTAGCCGGTGGCATTCAATGCATGAGGGGACTTACCATGGTCGACGCTTTCATACGTAGCGTTTGACCGCTAAATAGGTTTAGTGTGTGAACGGGGTTCCGCATGCACCGCCAAGTTCTGGATTCTAACGCCGTTAATTTTTTTTTCTTTTTTCTTAAATCACACTTACTCTCCACTGACCTAATCTTATTTGGGATAGGTGTAGTTTAGAAGCTCGTTTGGTGTACACGATATGATATGAGATTGATAAGGGTATGATATGATCTATATCATATCCTATTTTTATGAGCATCTGATTAGTAATATGATAAGATTATGTAGAAGGAGAAATGAGAAAGAAAAATAAAATATAATGTAATAAATATAAATATATTAGGTAGCGTGGAGATATATTAGATATCCAATATTGGTATCATATACTGTTGAATCTTAACCAAACTCCCTCCCCCATAGGATAAGAAATCATGTATTGGATATAATAAAATGAGATAATAGGATAAACTAATCATATACCCACCAAACAAAAGATAAAAGTATGATATGATAAGTTATCATATCATATCTTCTTTATCACGTACTCCAAGACCCTTAAGATTTTAAATCCCATAGTGAGAGCCTGAGAGAATAAGTGCTCTTGTTCTCACCTGATAAACTCTCATGCTAAACTACCATCATTTTGTGACTTTAAATATTGGTTTTATAATTCTCATGTTGAATGAGAATTGAAATCTTATGTCATAGAGACAAAAAATATGTGAGACCCATATATTAGAAAAAAAATTATACGTATGACCCATGTCAACATGGAAATCGAAAGATGTGTAGGAAAATTTTAATTATCATATTGAATAAGAATTATAAAACCCTTAAATATTTATATGTATTCTTTTGTAAATGCCTGTAATAGTGTTCGTTCGTGTGCATGTGAAGTGGGGATCCTCAAAATTATGGTCACTTTCTTCACTTTTTTTTTTCTTTAGCACTTTCCTATTTTTATTTTTTATTTTTTGGTTTCATTATGCGAAACATTTGAAGCAGGTATGAACGCTTTTGTATTCGGCTTACTCCTTACAAACGTAAGGAATTTATGAATATATTAAGAAAAAAGGTCTGCCTTTAAAAAAAGGCGCGGCATGACCCAAAAAAAAATAAAAAATTCTGAAATTAATAAATTAATTAAATTGCTGACCCTTAATCCCTAATTCCACGTCTCTGACCTCATGAGAAATCAACATATTTGACACTAATGTACACGCATATACGATCCCATCTCTAGCATAATTACCATCCGTGTAAGTTGTCGGTGGATGCGTCTTTTTTTTTTATGGTTTTTTCTAGCAAATGAAAGCATAAAACTCTCTTTAAATTTCGTTTGCAATTCTACATACACAATCGAGAGTTATAGGGAGAGAGTAATATATATATATATATATGATTTGTATGAAAGGATTAAAACTTGAGAGTTAGAAGAGCAACAGCCAACAGGAAAGTCACAAAAGAAAAAAACAGGGAAAAATAAGAAACCAAAAAAAATAAAGTTGCAAGATATGGAACCCTTTTCCGCAATTCTTCTCTTTTGTGTGAATGGTAAAAGTTCATGCACGTGTGGTTTTAAGCGAGCCACGCCCACGAGAAGCATGCTGACATAGTTTCCGTGTTTGAGCACGCCATTCAATAATTCTGTTTTTTTCTCAATTTGCTGAGTATTTCATTACGGGAAAACAATCATATATACAGTACAAGTACGATTATGTAAATGGGTTTTATAAGAGTTATAAAGTAGGAAAAGTAATTGTATTATATTAGAGAGATTTATTTTGTGAGTCAGAGTTTTTTGTTGTTGCTGCGGGCCCACAACATGTTGTGTGTGTAAAAAATTTTTTGTGATTATGTTAAATGATAGAAGATAAATCCTATGTAAATATCAATGAAAGCATTATCATATAATCCATTCGTACGTACACTCACATCAGAAGATATATATATATATATATATATATATATATATATATATATATATATATATGTATATATGTATATATATATATATATATATATATATATATATATATAAAAGTAAAATCATTTCTACTGCCGTTTTACATATAATAACGGCAGATGTATGGTCATGATTTTTCACGTTTAATGTTTTCATCCTTTGTATATGTAAAAAAACTTGGGATACACCACCCCAAAAGCTAGCTCAAAAGGTGAGAGTGCCCAAGGCCTTATAAACTCCACGTTAGTTGTTCATCCAACCAATGTGGGACTATATATCTCAACAGTATAGTTATGATTCCCCGCATTTAATATTTTCAAATATATGTATGGCAAGTATTTGATTGCTGCGTGTATATCTACAGAAATATAAACCTCACACACACATATATATGAGTTTTATTTTTCTTATGTTGCTTGTCTCATGCAACACACAAAAAAGTGGGTGAGACCCATTAAAGAAAGAGAGAGAAAATAAAAAAGTGGGTCGCACCCACTTTTTTGTGTGTTGCATGATACAATTTGTCTCATGCAACATAAGAAAAATAAAATCCTATATATATACACACACATATATATATATATATATATATATAATATGATCATTTGACACCTCATCTGAGAGCCGTTAGATCAAAAAAGACTAACGGCTCTGATTTATAAGCATGTGGCACCGTTGATCTTTTTTGATCTAACGACTCTCGGATAAAAATTTGACACCGGTGTCAAAGAATCCTATATATATATATATATATATGAGAGGATATTCTAACTACCAAAAACTCTTACTATTAACTTACTACCTATCACATCACCATTGGATCAAAGAGAGAATGTTAAAAAGTTTTTGAAGAGAGAGAAAATGTTAATCTAATGGTGATTAGATAGGTAATAAGTTGATAGTGAAAAATTTTGGTGGTAACAATATCCTTCCTATATATATATATATATATATATATAAGATTTTCTTGGCCATGTATAGAGACGTGTTTACAAATAAGAAGATAGAAAATAAAATCAATAAAAAGACGGGAGTAGAGGTATGTACAAGAAAGCAATCATAAGGTTGTTTAAGGGTATCGTAGCAAGATTGGTCGCAGAGGAGAGAGAGGTCTCTTTTCTCTTTCTATTCCCATCACTAATTGAGTAGTACTATGTACGTAAAGTCCGTTCAAGATTGTTTTGTAACAATGAGTAATCTCTTGGAGTTATCTCCTATAAAAAGCTCCTCTAAATGCTGCAGATCTGTTTGGTTTGTACCATGTGATGCCTCACCTATTCTAATGGATGCACGGCCCCCCCATCCAAAAAAAAAAAAAAACCATGTTCTGTTTTCAATTTCTTTAACTCGATGGGCCCCTAAAACCCTACTCATAATTCTATTGTATCAAATCATTTACTGTGAATTGAAGAAACCAGTAACAGCAGAGTGGAGTGGATTCAGAGAGGGAGGGGGGTATTGCGTTTTCAAGCATAAATATGTAGTTCAAATGAGGGATATTTCCTACTTACGAGGTATCGTATGCAGCATGTTTGAGTGAGTGGCATATACTAATTACTAAGTCATCTAGCCTTAATTTTTTATTTTTTATAGATTTTTCTATGATAATATCACATGAGCTCTTCTCATCAAATTTTTAATATAGCTACTTATCCAAGACTAGACATAAATGCATAACTCTAATCATAAATCTATGGTATTTTTTAGCATCATATGGAACAACTAAAATTTGAACATAGAAATATACGACCAGCGTGATGAATGCAGCCCACAATTTTTGACTGCCTATGAATACACCCCCCAAAAAAATTTAGATTTAAACTTCAAATAAACTCATCGGTTAAGCTTACCTGTGCTAAGAGATTCCACAACAGAAAGTGGGGGCGGCGAGACTCTGATACCATGTAAAGAATCTTGGGATACACCACCCAAAAACTAACTCAAATGGTGAGAGTGTCCAAGGCCTTATAAATTCCATATTAATTGTCCATACAACCAACGTGAGTGGGACTATGTATCTCAACAATTATATATATATATATATATATTACTTTTAGAAACAATTCCACAAAATTTGAAAAGTAATGAAAATTGAAGGGACAAGAATTGGAAGGCCCGAAAGGGTTTATCCAGAAAATCCAAAAGAAAGATTGATATGATATAACGTAGCTAGTTCTCTTTGGCGATAGCATCACAAGCCAGGATACACGGTTGCCGGCCTTTGAGGGGTGATGGGTCCCCTTTGCATCTCCATGCGCGTGCTGAGTAGAGAAAATACAAAAATAAAAATGGCTACATGTAAAAAATTTAATATACTTTGAAAGTAATATATATTTTATTTGATCAGATAAATTTTATTAAAAAATATTTAAATTTAATTTTTTGTATACAAAATTACGTAATATACATGTCATTTTTTTTATATTAAATTAAGTGGAGCTAGCATTATGAGAGAGTTCACATAAATCCTATCTCATCTTTTCCTTCGGAATCGCACACGAGTGATTCCTTATACACCTCAAACAGTCACTTCCTACTCCTATGCATTCTGTGCCCACCCACACTTGGGAACCCTACGAGAAAAACTTCAATTAATCAGACCACCAAACTCGATGTTTCTTTTTATAAAAATATTTTTTTTAACATATACTTTTTATTTTTCACTTTAAATCTTAAAAAAATTTAATAAAAAAGAGCACCGAATTCAATAATTTTGATGCATTTAAGTTTTTCTCGTACTCCCATTCCTAAATAAATATAGGGTTCGCTTTTTTTACAGTTACTGCAGATAAGTTATCTGCAATCCGACGTCATTTTAGGCGGAAATTATGGTATTTTTATAATTTTAATTTATTTTAGGGTTATAATAATTTTTATATTTACAAATTTTTAGGATTTCAATATCAAAACGACATCATTTTGGGAGTAAATACAGATAATTTAGATAAGAAACATTTTTCCGTAAATATATCCAAGCTTATTTCTACTTTTTGTATCTCACGTCATAACCACGTTATGCACTTCCTTTTATTTTTTTGGATAAACGTTATGTACTTCCTTTATTAATGCGAGGATAGGTTCTTCATGTTCCCAAGTTTCTTTTTCTGTGTTATCATATTTATATGGATCAACATATGGGAAACAACTGATCAACTATTAATTCTTAAAAGATTTTAGTCCTTTTTTTCTCCTTGATATACGATTTAATATTTATCTAATCAATTATGCCTAACTTTTATGGTTGAAAAAAGTTAATCTCAACCTTCTCAATCGGTTAATAAGGTTTCCACTCTCTACAACATTACCAAAAAGTAATCACATGCTATTATCAAAAAAAAATAAAAATAATCATATGCTTATTTACTTTATTTATACAATATACCTATAAGTGTGAATCATTCACATTGATTAAGAATGAACTGACTAAGCATCATATAAGTGGAAGGACTCATGCACCTAATGCCTTAAGATTTTGGGTTTGAGTGGTGTTCTGAACTCACTTAATGTTGCTGCTCACTTGACCCATAATTGACTTTTGTGAGCTTTCATGGTGATTCATCGGTAGTAGAGATTCTTCTAACAAAAATAAGATACCAATTATTATTACAATCAATGCCATGCCACTATCAGATTATTCACTGTTAAATCAAATAATACCAAGTGGTAATAATAATATCCTCTCTAAAAAAAACCGAAAGTTTATAAAATTATAATATTTAGTTTTGAAATTGATCAACCCTATTTTGGGGTATATATTTCTAAATTTTCAGTCTTACCGGGGATTAGGGGATGCTTAGATTAAATAATTGCTCTAATAAAATATATTTCACTATTCATATATAATTAAGATTAAATCTTTTAATCTCTCTTTGTTATACTGAGCACTTGTCGTATTAAAATAAGAACAGTATCAATTTGTGTGAGTTTAGTTGGGGTTGCTTCTCGGATACGTTTGGGGAGCTCAATAAAGGGACCAAATAGAGAAAGAAAATAAAAAATTGATTTGTCTTCTGGCGAGACGTCACCGTCTCTCTTACAAGCCTAATCACTCTGCACCGGTCCCGGAACCGAAGAATTGACCAGGGTCGTGAGTCCACGCTGCTTATACAATATTTATATCTCTGTGGACTCGGTCAATATTTTTAAAAAATATTGAGTAATTTTTATTTTGAAATTGTTATTTCTCATATCTTTATTTCTTATATATATATATAATCCAAAATTATATCATTTGAAGCAGAAATTAAGATATTTTTATAATTTAATATATTGTATGATCATATTAGTCAGTATTATTATAGTTTTTTAATTTTATAATAAAAAATGATGTCATTTTGAGATCACTGAAGATAACTTTATTATTTCCTCTGACTTTTTCTCATATAAAACTAAATGAAGCTTATATCTAAATAAAGAGGGAGGATATTCTTACTACCAAATTTTTTTACTACTAATTTACTACCTATCTAATAATCATTGAATCAAACAGAGAGAATGTTAAAAAGTTTTTGAAAAAAGAGAAAATGTTGATCTAATGATGATTAGATAGGTAGTGAGTTGGTAGTAGAAAATTTTAGTATTAAAAATATCCCTCCTCGTAAATAAAAGAGAAAGAAAGAAAAAAATATAAATTCACATACCTTTATGTTCATAGAAGATAAAATTATTTCATATAAGATAAGAAATATCAATTTTTTTTTATTTTATTCCCCTCAATACCCTCCTCCTTGATTATTTATTCTCTTTGCAATGTGGTTGCATGCCACATCCACCATAATTGTGAAACGTAATATTTCTTTTTTAAGGTGAGTCTATTTTAAAGTATACTTCCTTTCGTGTTCTCGATTGCATGTGAAAACGCAACAGAATCCCTGATTCTCTTATTGAGCAATAATTTCAATACATATTGGTGATCACGTCACTCTTTCCTATTTCTTAATTGTTGTTTCAATTCATAATATTAGATACTTGATCATTGAAATCAAGCCCTCGTATCACTTGCGAACAACTAATTAGAAATTGAGAAAAACACATTTCTTTAAGAAAGAAGAAATCACCAGTAGACAGCTCCAGCTAATTACTTGAGTTTAAAATTTGGAGGGGAAATTTTACCGTCCTTATGATCCTATCTGCCTTGATCTATATATAGTTGATTAATTGATGAATCAAGTAAGAAATTAAAAAAAAATTATAACTTTCACAAACGTAAATGTTAATAACTTCTATATTTTGTTTTAGATGAAAAGATCAATTTTTTATAAGATAATTAAGTATTATGAGTATTTAAATTTTCATACCGAATTCTAAACATTAGTTTTATTTTTATTTAAAACATTTCTAATGTAACATGAGGTAAAGGCCCTGTCTGAATATTGTTTCTAAAATTAATTTTTTAGTTTTCAGAACAAAAAATAAAACATCCTGTTTGATAGGGTTTGTTTTGTAAAAAAAAAATAAAAATTATAATTTTTTTATTTTTGTAAACAATTTCAGAGAACATGTCTGAATTATTTTTATTTAATGTCTTAACGTTTAACTTTCAAAACAAAAATACACAAAAACCAATTTTCATAACTGTTTTGTAAAATAGTTTTAAGAACAAAAAAAAATCATAACACAATAAACAGACCTTTTATATTTTTTATCCAAAACTATATCATTTTGGGGGTTTGGAAAAAAAGAAGAAGATATTTTAATAAAATTCATAATACAAAAGGAAAATGAAATTTCCAAAATACTTTGCATTTTTTTTCCTAAAAGAAATAATTTCATCTCTTGTTAGCTAACGACGCTTTTCCCTTTAATAAGATAAACAGTAATAGAAATTTATTCTAATTAAGAAATAAAATATTCAAAGTTCTATTTAATGAATAAAGAATCAAAGTTTATTATTAAAAATGTTAAATAATTTATAAATACTGGCATGTTCATTATTTTCTTAATTATGCGACTTTTTAATTGCCTCTATGAATTAATTATGCATATAAATTTAATTTTATAAAAAATAAATTATATAATTACGTAAAAAGTTTACAAATAAGTATTTTCTGATAAAGCAGAAAGTCAAAATTTCTTTTATCAATAATGTCTATGTTATTATTTTTGATTAATTTGAAAAGTTAAAATTATTAAAATAACTATAAAATTAAATTATTTTATGAAAGAAACTAATCTTATCCGAAACAAAAAGTGGTGGAGGTTATTAATCTCTACAATGGTGTAGTGTTAGCAATTCTGGCTATATATTATATAGATTTTATAATTCTCATATTGAATGAGAATTGAAATATCATGTTCTAGAGATAAAAAATATGTAGGATTCATGTGTTAGAAAAAATTATATGTATGACCCATATCAGCACGAAAATCGAAAGGTGTGTAGGAAAAAATTTATTCTCATATTAAATGAGAATTATAAAACTCATATTATATTTTGTATGTTCTCGGTGTTGACCGTGCTAGTCTATCATTTATATGTTGATCTCTTCTAAAATTAACTTTAGTTTTTCTCATTGTATAAGAGGAGAAACGAAGAAAATATTATATAAAAAGGTAGGCGTACCTTTGGGTTTGTGTTATCGGTAACAAGTAACAACGCCTCCATTATTGCCGGGTCATAAGCTGAAAAATAAATTGGTTAATTGGTGGCATTAGTGGTTGCTTAAAGCCTAATGATTCATGTATATTTGATACAAGATTTCTTACCCCACCTAACCGTTACTTTTGATTCCAAATGACCCACTTGGAGTGGTGAACTTATCCTTTTCATGACCGAATTAAAAAAATATTGAAGCAAATCTTTATGATATTCTCTTCCCTCTCTCAATCTGTGGGACGACCTTCTAGAAGATTGACATAATTTAAGGCAACACAAGCTCCGGCATTTAGCTAAATCTGACTCGTGAGTGCCTGAGAAACTTCGCATAGTATTTTTAAAAAAATGGTAATCAATATATCATCATTTTAAATTAATTTGGCGTTTGAATGAGTTTTCAAAGACTAACATAAAGTTAAAATGAGGGTGCTCGCTAGCTGCACATGGAGTCAAGTAAAAAATATTGACCATTTTAGATTGGCTTTGCTCGTTTTCAAATTCAACCCCCACACATATCTCAAATGCTAATATAATAGGATAATATATATTTTGTTTGCCAAAGAGATAGTACTCCTGAGTGGAAAGAGACAAAAATCCACAATTTTCATATTATATGTGTGTAACAATCTCCTTTTCTTCATTATATCTGTAGAATCCCATGAACACTGTTTTTATAGTTTTTATGTGCATGCAAATTTTCTCACAAATTTCACAATTTTAAAAACAATTTAGCATGTTATCGATTCAGAAAGACTATGAATGTCCAACCAAGGGTTGGTAATTATATATGAAATTAGTATACTCTGGAAGTCTATGTAAGATACATCACAAGGGATAACGGATCATTGTGCACAAATAATAAAAGTGTTTTCAGACTGTGGGGCGAGTGTATACAATGACAGCTAAAGAGGTATGGAGCGAAAAAATATGTACATGATGGACTTAACACTTTTTATATGTGGATTATCTGTAGGTGCAGAATCCTAAGGTGAGTGAGACTATTAGGAAGAAAGGGATAAGTGATTTATCCCTTATCCTTTAATGATAGGATAATATGCTTATCCTTATCTCTTTAATTAGTTACTAGCTAAGTTGTTGGATAGGGCCCTTAATTAGGATGAGTCCAAAACAAATTGCCCCCAGTTTGGCAATCAGAGTGTTTGAGCTATTTGATCGTAATGCTACTTCACATGTCTCGGCTATGTCCGCGATCGTCGTGCCTAGGGCCTTATTCAGTTGATGCTGACTTGACGGCTCTAGCAGTCTTACATGTTGTTCCTTATGGACGAGCTTCACTCTATTATAGAGCGATTCAAGTCACGCGCTGGGTTGTTGCACCATGGCGTGCTTGGCGGGTTGCCTACGGCTACTAGCAAATAGCCTTAGCTAGGTTGTGTCTCTTGAACGAGGTCCTTGTTCATTTAACACCATCGATCACCCCTATGAGCCAAGTTGGGCTTCATGAGTTAATCAGCATGATTGGAGTTGCCATATTGTTCTCTCGTGGAATTGGAGGGAACTACTTTATGGTGTCATCCTCTATAGGTCGTTGAAGAATGTGTGTTTACTTGTCTTTGCATTTTGTGCGTAATGATGGGATGCATCCATGTCTTTGTCAAGGACATTTTTCCCATTGGGAAATGTCTACTTTGCCCTTCCCCCTTTAGATTCACGCCCAAAAGTGGTTATAGATGAGTGTTTTCACCCTTTAAAGAGTCATTTGATGCTTTTTGGTTCTCTAAGTTTCTTATTTATGCTTTCGTGTTTGGGTCTTCTGAGAACTTGCACTCCTGAATTTCCTGGGCTTTATGGGTTTATTTTACCTAATCTAGCCATTTCCTAAAACATGTTTGAGCTGCTAAGGTTTTACCTCTTCTGGGTTCCTGGTAGACACACTTGGCTTTTCTAGTACTTCACTGTTGGGAAACTTCAAGTTCACCTTTCTCAAGGCCAAGAATAGCGCAGATAAGAATGACAAAACGTGTCTTGACTTGTGGATCGACCAACGATATGATGAAATGCAGGTTGTGTCAACTCGTGGGATAAAACAGGTTGTGTGCAAGTTTGGGTAAATGACACGAATTAGTATCGTGCCATGTCACATATTGACCCATGTGACCCACATGTCAACTTACAATTTTTTTGTCAAAAAAATTTAAATAAATTGAAATTTTGGTTATTTTCACATACCTTATTGCAGTCACGGGTCAACCTGTGTATTTTCTTTAGTTTTTCCCTTGTGGCATGTCATGTCCAGGTTGGACAGTTTGACTCGCGAGTGAGACTTTTCAAGACCCGAATCCGAGTCGTCAGCATGTTTTGCCACTCCTAAGCACATATAACCTTTAAACATGGTTTCCTTATAGATTGCGCTAATGATAGATTCAGGAAGATCAAGAATATCCAACCAAGGGTTGGTAATTATATCTAGGATCAATACACCCGTAGAAGTCTATGGAAGAGACATCATAAAGGATAATAGATTAATGTGCACAAATGATATTGCCATAGGCAAAGTATGAGATGTGTGCACATTGACAGTTAAAGAGGTAAAGAGCCAAAAGATGTGTTATATGTGTGTAACCTGTAGGTACAGGGTCTTGATGAGAGAGAGATTGTTGGGAAAGGGGGGATAGTGGTTTATCCCTTATCCTCTAGTGATACGATAATGTGTTAATCCTTATCTCTTTAGTTAATCACTTGTTGCTAAAGTGTTGAGATGTCAGCTCATAGTATGGATCGAGAAGAGGATGATTGGTCAATTTGTTTTACTTTTTTTGCGGTGCCTTTGTGAAAGATAAATCCTAATCGAACATTTTTAAGCTTTAACATTTTGCTACAAGAAGCTATGAGGTGAAAAAAAAAAAAATCAGCACATTGCCACAAATGGCGAAAGAAGAGGAACAACCCATGACTTGATGTTGGTGTAATATTATTGATGATCTCCTATAGATTTTTCTCTACTTTCACTTGCTGTATTTAGGGGTGTTCAAAAAAATCAAATGATCCAAATCAATCCATGAACTAAACCAAACCAGTTCCAAAAATTGATTTTTATAAAACGGTTCAAAAAAACCAATCCAGTTTTTTAATTTTGGTTTAGGTTTGGTTATCCATTTTCACAACAGTTTGGATATCCTAAATAACTAAACCATATCCGTTTTTTTAATGATTTTTTATTTTTACTTTTATTGGGATTATTATGCTTACCTCTTTTTTCTCGTTGATATTCTACGAGAAAATACGAGTTAGAATATAAAATTGCATTTTGTGTTTAGAAAACTAAAATATGATTTTTCATATGATGGGTTTAGTTTCTACTAAAATTATCGATAATGCAGTTTTATCTATTATGTTTTTTTGCTTATTGTGAATATATTTATGGTTAAAACAAGAATTTTAAGGATTGTGAGCATCACTTCTATGTAGATGAATCCATGGTTGATGGCTTCAATGGTGGGCCTTTTCATATTTAATCAAAATAGCCTAGATATTTTTAGCAAAAAATAAATAAAGGGTCTTCTCATGTTTAATCAAAATAAACTAGATATTTTAGCAAATAATAATAATAATAATAATAAGACAGGTATTTTTTATTTTATTTCAAAAAAAAATAGCACAACTCACCAAAAATCGGCTTTGAAATAGTTATAAAATCGGTTTTGAAGTTGATAATTAATTTTGAAATTGATAATTGGTTTATGATTCATAACCGATTTTGATTTAAATCGATTTTGAATTAAAACCAATTCAAAACCGATTTTGATTGATTTTAAGTTAAAATCGCTTTTGAACCATAAACCAATTTCAAACGGGCTTGAATAAATAAAAACTGATTTAAAAAAAAAAATCGATTCAAATTGAAAACCGAACCGTTTAAACTAGTTCCCAGCTCCATACACACCCCTATCTTAATTGTTATTCTGTCCTGAATATCAAAACGCTTACATTGGAGGTTAGTAGTAGTACTACTACTAAATAAATAAACTGGAAATATTCTTCAGCGTAAATTGCTTATCCAAAACATTATCGTACTATTCCTACACACAAGCTTAAGAGGTATGGAAATTAACCTACAAGCACCACGTCACCAACATCAATTAATGAACTGGCATGCGATTTCATTTTATGATAGTTTTATAATTAGTTATATGGAAATATTTTAATTTTCTTATTTTTGTTGATAAAATATGAAGATAAGAAGGCAATAAGTTAATAGCATCAATATGGAAATAGATCACTCCAGATTAAAAAATGACTGCAGGGCTACAGCTGAAGACCTCATTATTCAAAAAAAAAAATAAAAAAAAATCATGTATTTAACTTATCAAATATTGAATTAAATAAGGGGTGAAATTCAGTGCATTTTTTTTAAGACCTTGTGGAAGATCTTGATCCAAAATAATATTAAGTATAAACCATATGTGTACGTGAAGGGATGTACATGGGTCGAACCGAACCGAATTGGTTTAAATGGTCGAACCTCTTTTAAAAAGAAAAAAATTAAAAATATAAAAAATAAAGTTATAAAAATTAATTTGATTCGATTTGAAATTGATTCGATTTGGTTATTAAACCGGTTTTAAAAACCGGTTTTAAAAACCGGTTCGATTCTTAAACTGGTTCTAAAAATCGGTTCGATTTTTGAACCGGTTCTTTAAAATCCAGTTTGGTTCATGAACTGGTTTTAAAAACCGGTTATTTTATGGGGCGGTTCAGTTTGGTTTACGGTTCAATCCAATTTTTTGGTTATTTTACACATTGCTGCTACGTGTGGTATTTTCTGATTTTATTTAAAAGTGATGAAATAAGCTAGCAATTCGATTGGTTTGACCTACTATTATCTATGGAGCATTAAAGGTATCATAATGATTGTGTGAGTCCCACTTGAAATGAAAAATGGCGTTGGAAATGTTCCGAATCCATGGCTTTTTGTGATAAAAGATTAGCTAAAACAAACACCGATCATGAGAAAAGAGTGATCATGTGATCTTGTCACAACCAAAATTTTTTAAGCCTAAATTCAGTTTTATTCACCTCACCAGCCAACAGTTCTCGTTTAGAAAATAATAATGATAATTATAGTAATTTAAATTTCCGTTTTGGAAGAATCACTTTTAGGTAGATCTCTGGACCTACCAATTCTTACCGGAAAAGCCTGATGCTTTGAATATCCAAATAAAAAGATAATCAAATCTCAATCACTAATCACGATTACAAGCTATAATATAGCTCATAGCTGTTGGATACATATTTTTTTCCTCCACCACCAGTTCTTAATTCTCTCTCTCTCTGCTATAAACACCCGTTTCTGTCGTGCAATCAGGAATGAATTCTTTCATGTGCTAATTAACATGATCATGTCATGTAGGGCAATCATAACCATAAATGGGTGAATGAATGGTGATTAGAGATGAAAAAGAAAAAAATATAAATATAGGAAATTACACAATCATCACCGATGATTTAATTATTACTAGTTAAGATCTTCCACATGACATGATCATGTTAAATTACACATGAGAGGATTCATTTCTCGTGAAATCACAATCATAAATCTTTTTCTTTGAGCTTACTACATCGCGACTTTTCATTTTCGTTGAAGATTTACAAGGCCCAACAAGGAGAAGGCCAACTATGGATTGGATCAAACTACACCATTTCTAGATCTATCATTGAATACATCTCCTTTAGAAGCTTGTTTTTTACCCGAACAAAAAGCTTAAGAAATGGGCTCCAAGCCACATGATTCTGAGTGTACAAGGCCCACCAAGTCTAAGCCCAAATTTTACTTAATAGATGAAGCATTTATATTTGCATGCGTAGTAGAGTTTAGTTAGATGACTTCCACACTTTCCCAAATATTCTACATTGCCTTCAGAAATACTTTGTCTTTGTCTCCAATTAAGAATACATTCAATCACAAAATCCAAGAAAAGGATACGATTCTAAGTGATTTCGCTATGACCCAAAAAAAAAAAAAAAAATAGCAAACAAACAAAATTTCCACTCAGATAATTTCTTCAAACCCTGAGAGTAACATATTTTATAGTATCCAATTCTTTTTTTTTTAAGCAGCGAATTATCCCGTTGCTGATTCTTTTTCCATTCTTACGCATCATATTCATAGCATCCTCAGATAAGAGCTGCGGTGGACATCCCTCCGAGGCAAGAAAGATCGCGGTAGTGCCGGATTCGACGTGCTCTTTTTTTTTCGATTTAAATAGGAGAAAACTTTCTTCGTTTTATAAAAAAAATTAATACCCATTTGGATACTCTGATGCACAGAAAAAATGAATTCAAATTAATTTTAGGGGTTTTGAAAAAAAAAATGGATAAGAAAAATTATTTTGAAATATGAGATTTATAAAAAATTTATGGCATGTGGTCCAAGTGGCTGAGTAGGACGTGACCATACCCTGATTTATTCCGCGGAATTCCGTTTCTTTAAATAGGGAGAGAAATGACAATGATGTAACACTTGGTTTTGGTTGCATGAGTGGGCTAGGACCCGTGTAGGTCAAGTTATGAAACTCTGCAACGACATTTTCTTCATTTTCGTAGAGAGTGGAAGTACGAGAGAAGAAGATGGAATGGAATAAAAGTTTACGTCTTACTCTTGCCTATAGGATGCAACCAAGAAGAAGATGGAACATTGGTTTATGTATCGGTATCGAAAAAATAAAGCAAACCAAAGGTTATGGCCTGCTTGATTATATTCTAATTTTTTTATTTTTAAAATTATTTTGAAGAATAGTTATAAAAAATAAGTGTTTTCTATTTATTTGTTTTTTTTCAAAATTTAAAATAAAAACAAAAAATAAAAATAACTCAAACATATTCTCTCGTTTGATTCTAGAAACAAAAAATAGTTACAATTTTTATTTTATTTTCACAAAAAC